>VZTL01059319.1:0-29548 GCA_013400535.1 Scopus umbretta
CTCTGAGCAACCTGATCTACTGAGAGATGCTGCCTATGGCAGGGGGGTTGGCCTAGATGATCTCTGAGGTCCCTTCCAGCCCAAACCATGCTGTGATTCTATGATTCTACTTCAACGCAGCACATTTCCATGACATACACCGGGCTATGCACTAGAACTACTCTCACAACATACACTAGAAGACCCCTACCCCGGGTAACCTGCTACCAATGCCACCAGGCTCTGAGGTCTTTTGCCCTACTAAACGCTTTGTGCATATTGATAATTTTATCACTCAGACACAAAAATCAGATTCCATAAAGCATGGTAAGGTATCGATTCCCACTTGTCTTTGCTAACTTGGCAGTACATGATGCTACCCTACAAGAAGCACTTCTGGACTACTGGGCTTTTACATCCGCTACTCTGCAAGAAGCAGTTTGCTACACCTTAAGAAAACAAAAAAGCCAGGTCCATCAAGTATTCTCTGTGATGCATAAACACACATACAGGCAGGTAGGAAAACATACACAAAGCAGAGGTAAGGCATTTAGCACCTACAAAGCTACAATATTGACTTTAAAACCTCCAGGGTGGAAAAACAACTGCAAGGATCTGTTTACAAACCTGAGATTTGAAAATAGATACGTATACACATGTGCATATACACACTACTTAAGGCTTGTTTCAAACACTACCCGGTGGGAACAGTGTTAGCTACAGCCGGTGTAAATTTTTCACTGATTTCCAAGTGGACTGCAATATTTAAGAATCAAAGGGAAAAAAAAGGGAGTTAGGGAGCTGAATCTACAGCACACATATTCAAAGGGCTCCACCCTTGAGTGCTGCCTATTTCAGCTTTTTGCAAGACAAAGACAAAAGGGAAGCAGTGAAAAGGATGAAGATCTCACAAGAGAGAGCCTGCTTCAAAGAGAAATATTTTATGTAAGAGTTCTGTGTATTTAGCTACTCCCCTCTAGTGCTGAGAGCCTCCGAAAAGCACAACGCCAACACACAAAAAAAAAAAATAAATCAGACAGCAAGCAATGGCATCTCCTGAGTAAAAAGCCAAATCTGAGTATTGGAGCATACCAGATAAATCCATGTGTTTTTAATAATAACACAAGTAATACTAGCAGCAATGTATTTTCCAGATACAAATTAGTATACACTGACAACGTTCCTACAGAGACATGCAACTGCACAACTAGGCGAAGACTCAAAGCTGTTATCTAATTACCATCTAATAAATCTGAAGCAATCCTCTTGCTAATAGCTGAGCACAAAAAGCCACAAACTCCAGAGCAGCTTACAATTTAGGATTAAATCATTTTGCAGCACTTATTTCCAAAGCATCACAACATTAAAAGCACACTATATTCTGGCAATAAGGTGTTGAATATTTTTATTATCATCAGGAGTACAAAAAGAGAAGATGCAGATTGCCTTTTCTTCATTACTCACCAGCAAAGGTAAGCAGGCCGGTCTGGTTTATAAAATACATTAAATGTTAACCTCTAAGAGGTCATCTTTGGATCTGTAAATTGGCTTGTATTGCTTTCAGTAAGACTGCAGGGACACTTGTAACACCAGGGAAGACCTCTCAGCATATTGTCTGGAAAGTTTTAGCGCAGCCTTTCCATTAAAAAAAAAAGGAAAAAAACCCCAAACAAGCCCCAAACTCAGTTGCTCATCCTAATTTTGAAGTTGCTAAATCTAGAGACTGATGCAAACAGTGAGCTTCCTCCTCTCTCCCCTTTCCTTCCCAAGCATTGCTGTGCTGCCTCAAGCATGCCACAATTAAAAGCCATTGTTTCGGGTGAACTTGAAGTTGAAGCCAATAAAGAAAGAGCTGTTACAGCCTATTACCAGAACAATGGCATGCTAGCCTAAATTGATTAACAATTTAGCTTTGTTCATTTTCTCAATAAATGCACTGAGGTTAAAGGATCTATCCTTCGAGGGTTTGCTATAAACAGACGCCCTAATTTATAGGCATGGAATAGCGATCAGCCACATAGCGGATAAGAGAAGCAGATAAACAAAATCTACGCATCTATTTCATGAATTTCTAATGTAGAACAGCTAAATCCCTTCTTCTGCCAGCTCGGTGCCACACCACAGGTACAGCTGGGAAGATATAATTAATTACATACCGGGTCTCACACAGATGAAGGCAATGACATTACCGCAAAATCAAGTTTGATAAGGATTAACCTATGCAGCAATAGGCACCTAAGACTATGAACTACTCTGGGCTTATATAGACACTCCCTCTCACGTCCAAAGCCTCCAGTGCAACCGAGATAAGAGAGTCCTCAAGATGAGTAAACTCATGCAAAAGTCACTGCTGCCACCGTAATCCCAGAAGTGCCATATCTGATCGCCTTCACTCCACAACTAAGGGCGCAAACTCACTCCTTGTTCATCCTAATGCTTCTACAGTTACTCCTCCACAGTGCTATTGCAGTATTTTCTGCATCGGCTTGAAGACAGCTCTATCCTGTGACTTCCAAAACTCTGGGGTAAGTGCTTCTGGATGGTGCTACCTCCCTCTTCAAGAAGAAACCCAGCTCATGCCCTCCCGCTCTGGGTGGTGGCGGGTTGACACATGATCTGAAGAAAGGTCCCAACCTCAACAGGGCACTACTTAACAGTTCTAGCAAAGAGCACTCAGGCAATTCCCATCAAGCCCCAAGCTGCACCATGTAGAGTTGAAGGTTCCTCCCGGTAATTTGCTACAACCCCAGATGATCTGAACACTCAATCTGGAAAGCAAGAGCTCAGAATTCCCACAACAACACCATTTACTGCCATACTGCACAACAGAGAGGCAAACAGCCATGAGACATGGTTTAGTAGTCCTGGTGGTGTTGGGTTGATGGTTGGACTAGATGATCTTAGAGGTCTTTTCCAACCTTAGTGATTCTATGATTCTAAAATCTGATGGCTTTGCAAGCAAAGAGCATCTTCAACCATTCTCACAGCAACATGCCACTGCTCCAGCGCTCGCAAAACCATCCTCTGCATTGCCTTCATCAGGGTTTTCCTCCCAGAGAATCGGGTATTTCAAGGTCACTCTGCACCACCCTGCCAATCTCGCCATGGCAAAGAGGTCAGAGAGGAGTGACAACCACCCTCTACATTTAATATCTTCTGTTTTCATCCCACTTTCCGTGGTTCAGTTGAATTGATGATAAAGAGCTATCTTGCTTCAGAAATTTAAAAAAAAAAAAATTGAATGACTGACACAGTTAATTTGAGATGGGAAACGTTGTTTCTTCAAAGGAAGAGATTAGCTTTGCCCTTCTGTGTGAGATATGTAAAAATATGGAAAGTGATTTCCTGGCTGCTGATCAGAGATAAGGGCAGAGCCTGAAAAGCCCGGCGAGGTCTGAGAAAGGATACTCCGAGAAATCGCAGCAGGTAAAGCATATCACCACAGCCTCTCCTGTCTGAGTCACAACCTGCAGCACTGATGCTCGCAAACCTGCTAAATCCCTTTTTGCTCCCGAAAGATATGCCTTGGCTTGACAAGCTGCCGCGTTCCAGAGAAGACTGAAAGACCGTCGACAGCCTGAGAGAGATCAGAAGGCACAAATACCGCTACAGTCTTAAAAATCGTTAAGTCAACAAGCTAGAAACCAAGTATTTTCAAACATTGCCCCTCTCCAGTTGGCCACCAGTATCACCCTCGGGCTCCCGACCTTGACACGCTGTCCCAGCTCCTGCTCTTCTGCTGTCACCGAAAATGAATGCCACCAAAGTCGTCTCTTTCGGGGCTGGCTGGTGCCTCTGCCATTATCCCGCTGGAGCTGCCAGCTGCTTTCAGCCTCAGCAGCAGCGCCGATCCTGAAACACATCCCCTCCTCGGCTTACAGAAGCTGCGCCACACCTGGAGCTCCTCCCGGTTGTCTAGTTATTCCTTTAAAGTTTCGCTTGCCCGACCAGCTCTCCTGCTAGGGAAGGAGAGGAATTTCCAAGACATTTAATCTAAAAACGCACTTCAGCTCAGCTTTATGGAAGAAGCTAGCTTTCTCTCTTACCCAAACCCAAATGTTATTACTATAAGTAAGCGAATTATATCCAGGGAGAAATCATTTGCCAAGACACCAAATTACCCAACCTCAACGCTCACACAACAGAAACAATGAAGGAAAAGCTGATTTCCCTCCTCCAACCCCATTTCCTCATGTCAGAAGCACTGAAAAAACCCCAACAAACCCCAAAAAACCCTAACCAAACAAAATAAACCCCACACCCAAGCCCTGTGCTGGATCCCAAAAGACACCAGCATTTCACCAGTTTCACAACCACCAGTTAGAGACGCTGCCTTGTAATACCATCCACGTTTAGACATGCCAGAAACACGCTGTAGCTCCACCTGATGTTCTTGCCTCTAGGTTTCTCCAGCTGTTAAATTCAAACTGAAAATACACCAAATTTAGATCCCTGTCAATCCTCCTATTTCTTCACTTCCAGCACCATCTCAGAGACCACAAAACAGCGTTGCTCACTGCATAATCTCAGCTTTATCTCTGCCGAACCAAACATCCAGGCTGCAGTGTAAATGTAAATGTTATTGTGTGCCTTGACTACTGCAAATTCTTCCCCCCATTCAAATTTACTGGGGAAAACAAAGAATAAAAGATATTATTATTATTACCATTAAACCACAGGAGCGTCTTCTGCACACAAGCAGTACTTTGTAAGTGCAGATTTCTGTGGCTTTGTTCTACTATCTCAATATTATCACTGATCTCTGCCTCCATACCACAACAACTCTAATCTTGATTACCAGCCTTTTTTGTTCTTCAAAACACTTTCCCCAGCGCCTGTATTATATGCAGAAACGTTACCATGACAAAAGGCCACTCCATGACGTCCCCTCGAAGCCCACCTTCATCCAACGCCATACCTGAGACACCAGCCACGCAGATGGTGTAGGCTACAACAGTTGTCTATTAAGCTGATCTAACAGTTGCACTGTGCTTTCCCCATCTGTTCACAAATCCATTTATTGGATCTTGGCCTAGTCCTCTGAAATAAAGATAATTTAGCTGCAAGTGTCTGTAATGCCTAGAAAAACTCAACTCTCATCCTTCACTGGTGGTCCTGAAACGCTCGCAGAGTTTATAGCAGTAAGTTGTCTGCTTCAAGCCAGGCGGGAGGAGACAACAGTGCAGAGCAGAAGCAAATGAAGCTCACGCATCATAAACCATCTAACTTCGCAGCAGAAAATGGAATATATCAACCCCTCTCCTTCCCTTGCACATAATGAATCCTTACAACCTTTGGCCAAGAGCCCTG
This sequence comes from Scopus umbretta, assembly GCA_013400535.1. Classification (NCBI taxonomy): domain Eukaryota; kingdom Metazoa; phylum Chordata; class Aves; order Pelecaniformes; family Scopidae; genus Scopus; species Scopus umbretta. The sequence goes on from VZTL01059319.1 coordinate 5,290, forward strand.
GCAAACGGTCTCACCCCACACGAGTTGCCTCAGCATCACCCAAAACTCAACAGTCTGCAAGAGGAAAGTACGGAGAAAGCACATTATTGTGACTGTCAAAGAGAATCATCAAAGGCTAATGACGCAAGGTCTCCAGAGCCAGACAGGTCCCATCAAGGTCTACCACTGGAAGATCAAAAAAAAAATAAATAAAATTCATTGCATTAGACGATCCACCTAACTTCAGGTAATACAAAATGCATACACTATAACCTAAGCTTAAATAAAGTATATCTTCTAAGAAAAAAATAATGGTTCAGAATATACTCAGAAGCATTAAAAAAAAAAAACAACTCAATTATGTATGTTTTTCTTAATCTGTGTCCAAGTTCCAGTTTGCGTTTATCAAACTTTAGCCACAATCATTACGTTTTTGCTTACTTTTCTAGAGGGGGGCAGAATCCTTAATTATTTAAATTCATCATCCCATTCTGGAGGGTCATAAAGTCCCTTTTTAAAAAAAGAAAGTGTTGCACTAGTTAAATTCTGGTTAGCAGCTAAAAATACAACCAATGCTACACAACATTCTAGTTTAGTAATTTCTGCTTGTATCATCTGTATTCATATGTGCAAGATTTCCAACTCATTAGGGTAAAATACAGTCAGTAACTTGAACAGAACAGAGTCTACATGCATATTTGGTCTACGCAGAACCTCAAACCAACTTAACGCATATCTAGCCAATTTTCTCAAGATCTCGCTAGCTCAAAGGCTTAATAACCTACCAAAAAATATCTTTTTTACAAATGTGCTATTTTAGACCATTTCAAGATGCACTTCTGATTCTACCAATTTGAATCCATTTTTCTAGCAGTCAACATCTTTTCACTCGTTATTCTGCCCTCCCTTCTGTTTCAAAAGTTAATTGTGATTCACACTCAGCTGCAAATAGCGCACAAGGTTTGTCAGATGATTTTTCAGCACTTTCCCAAAATTAGCAACGATCAATTAGTCAAAAAAAAAAGTATCTTAAGTACACGTACAAGCATTTAAATTGCAGTGCACCACACCCGTGTACCTTGTAAATAAGGCATCGTAATTAAAATTTTGAAAGCACGTGTTCAGAATTGACAGACACGTCAATGCTCTCCTCCAGTTGAAGAGCACTTTACCTTGATCAGCTTTCACGTTACCAGACCTACATTTCAACCTGGGCAAAAACATTCACTGGTGGGACGGGTGTTGTATTGCACATGCAATAGGGTTGAGCTCCAAACTTAACCTTCCAGCCAGCAGGAATCGGAAATAAATGGAGTTTAATGCCGTCCCCATCGAGCAGAGGCCCACCATCCTGCTGTGCTTTGTTAAGACATATGCAAAAACCCAAGTCTTGACAACAAAATCAGCAGCAGCAATCCTTTTCCCTTTCCAAAGCTATGCATGAAACCACTGTCCGATTCTTCCTAACCAATGCACCTCAAAATACTCCACTCGAACCCTCAAGAAGCACGTTTAAAGTCTCTTTTAGCTGCAAACCTGGCCGTCTCCATCACCACCGATTCCCAGGCCAAGCGCGGAGCGCAGTACCTGGTAGCAGCATTTACAGAAAAGCTCAAGCCAAAGATCAGTCAGTTTTGCAGCAAAAAAAAAGGAAAATGAAAATATTGAGACATCCTATAAATAAATACCACAGCCTGACCCACTTTCCTAACAGGGATAGAAATAATTCCTTGTGTTTCCTGCCTGACATTCAAAAATTTCTAAGCTACTACATATCAGTGCTACCTGCTGGGAAAATTGTTCCCTGAAAAAAAAAGAAATTAGAAAACAGCTTAGTATGAAAGTTAACTTCCATTTGATCCCGACCTGAAAAAGGATTTTGATGCACATCCTCAGGTGTAGATCATTAAAATAATAAAGCATGTCCCAAGATCCAGGTAGGGTTTTGTGAACCTACAGAATGACAATCTCTAACGCTTTAAAGCAGGTTTCTGGCTGAAGTGACGCAGAGAAGGCCATGCAAAGAGCAGGGAATCAATACTCAAAGAGGAATCTATGCTGGAACGTGTGTTTGGGGCAGCCCGGGTTTGTTTACATCACTTTGTTGCTGCAACAGTTCTACTGAATATTCGCAAGAGCTCCTACACCCAACAAGTGACACTGGTTTTTTATTCTGCTTTTTGACACCAGTGACATAGCAATGTAGCATTTGACGACTAAGCACCCAAAAACAAACGTGGAAGAAAATCTTATATTTATTAATGAAACATATTTTCAAATAAGATAGTCATCTAATTATACCTTGATAAACATGCTAATAAGGAAACTGTCCTCAAGGATGCCACTAGTACGAAGACTGCAACATCCATAGGTGCCCTCGTAAGCACTGAGCGTTAAACTTAAGAGAACAAGAGAAGTGTGGTCCCCTAGAAATGAAGTATACATGTTCGTATCATACAAGGATATACTGTCTGCCTCAAAAAAGTTATTCTCACGTGTATTACCTTAAAGAATGAAAGGCATGTAAAATTATTTGGCTTTAAGGAGGGCACGGAGAAGAAATTAATTCAGGGGAGATGAAGAAGTCCACTGAGCACCAATAATAAAAGTAACCGGACCTTTTTCATCAATACAATCTTCTAAAATCTGATTAAAATATTCCATTTTATACCTCACTTCAGTGAATTCTGCTCCCATATTCTCTCCAGCCACATGAACTCTCTTTCCTAACAGCCCCACACACCTAAAAGTTTATGAACAGTCATTCAACCAGGGACCAGGACTGCTGGCTCACGGAGGTGAACCCAGCTCGCCACTGACTCTTGACTGCAGGGTCTAGTTTTGTTTCCAGCTCTGTTCCCCTCCCACTGAACACCTTCCAGCACCTGCAGAAGCAACTGGACATGAGCACCTACCTTCATAACATAAAGAAGCAACATTTAACTTAAGATTGCCAATATCCAGGAGAGAGAACAAAAAGCGCTCTTCTAATTTCTGGTTTGAGGGGGACTTCTCATTTCCACATACATATTGGACGGAAATTTAATCACCTTTCATAAACACTTAGTCTATCTGTCCTTCTCCCCTTCCCTTCCATTTTCCAGTTCCAGCCAGCTGTTCTTCTATCCCATGGACCGTTGTGCTCAATTCTTCATCACAGCAAGAAAAAAAATTATTTGTAACCCCTTTGCAGGAAAGCACGAGTGGTATTTTCCCCAAATGACTCATTTTGAATGAAAGCAATTCACACCAAGTAGAAAAAAAAAAAAAGGAGCTAAATATTGAATACCTCAAGTATTTAATCAAGGCAGATGTACACAGCTTACTTGAGAAGCTCCCCTTTGTTAAGCAGAGCAAAACTCAAGAATAAAGCAAAATCCAGATGACTCGAATTTAGGCAGGACTACATCTACGTAATAAAATGCAAATACCGAGCGCTCGTACGGCTACGTGTTCTCACTCCTCTTGTGCTTCTGCTGCAGCAGTGTGCTGGGCTCACCGATACGCCCCCAAACACGGTCACACTGCTGCCAAAACAGGTTTCATACCAACGTGAAAAAAATCTGGCATTAAGATGGTCAACAAGGCAGGGGGAAAGTCTGCTGAACTCTAAGAATTGATTCGCTATCACAAGGCAACTCTAGCACATCTATATATTAACACCAACCTGTACGTTCGACTCAGCACCAGAAATGCTAACGCTTAAGAAGGCCAGCGCGATAGAGTCATACGTTCGGTGAGCACAAAAACCCACCTACGCCAACCCTCCGGTGTGCAGACTTTCATTAAAGTTAAATGGCTGGTGAAATTACTCTGAGCGAGTCAACAAACGTCATCACCTCTACGACCGCTCTACGAAACCCTCGCTTAGTTGCCGCCGTAAGGAAATAATAGTTTTCGATACGACGCCATTCACACCTGTGAGATGGGAAGACACCTGCTCCGGTTTACACCCAAAACCAGAGCCAGTATCCTGGCTTAGCGAATGGGAAAAAGGCCAGGCTTTACGCAGGTTTGGTTAAATCATCCGAATCCTGTACATGAAAACTTCCTACTGCTGGCACAGGTCGGTTGGACCACACTCGGCTTACTCCACTAGCTAGCCTAAGCTTTTCCACCAGCTTCTTGCAGGAAGGAAGTAAAGCCACACCATTCAAACCACCACAAAGTTTATTTAAGAGCTTGAGAAAATAAACCAAACGTGAAGGCCGTCCAGTAACTCAACAGCTCTGAACTCACAGAGGTGAAGAGTCGGAGTGATTTTCAAATACCGGAGCACGTTTGTCAGCCTCGCTGTGACCAGCCAGCATAAATCCCTTAGGGAAAAGGGCTGTTTTTAGCCACTGTAAACTGCTACGCTTTGTTAAATGAGTCTGCACAATAAATTTTACAATCGAACTCAGATACTCCCTAACCCATCAAGACAGATTCTTGGCTATTAGAACACCAAGCCTTGATTCCTTTACCGAGATGGAAGAAACAGCAAGAAAACTCACTTTAAAAAAAAAAAAAGTCCTTCCAAAGAATAGATTTAAGTGCATTTTAATCAAGCACTGACTATGAGAAACCATTTTATTTTTGGAATAAATGTTGAAAATTTGGAAACAACGCATTCATTGGCACATAATGCAGAATTTATGGTTTGTGTCAATGCAGCCTTAGCAACAGACTCACTACAATATCTTTATAATCCAAGATCTGTTAGCATTTCTTTATATGGTAAGTAGCTCTTGAGTGCTTGTCTATGAAATAGCTCAGCAGTGCAGCGAAGGTCACAACCACCAGCCTACTGATTTCTCAGTTGCGGAGGTGGATATGCATGCGTACATTTCCCCCCCCGCCCCTTTTTTGTAGTAAGGCAGCATCTAACGTACAGCTCTCTTGATAATCATTACAGAGCAAAGAAACTCTCCCTTAAAAAAAAAACAAACCACAAAACCAAGAAACACCAAACAAACCACGAAGCCACGAAACAACAAATCCAACGGACGACGTATTTATCGAACGCTGGGGTCAATTCAGAAAATAACACAATTATGGGTGTCCTTTGAACGCAGGAGTCAGGGCGGGCGCTCCGGAGGGGCAGGTCTGCAGAGCTTGCAGCCATCCAGCAAAAAGCCAAACTCCCCGAGGAAAGGCGTAGCTGCAAAAAACATTGCTTCCATCTCCAAGTCTGCCATATGCACCTTTCCCATCGCCTCTCAAATGACTTAAAAAGAAGTTATTCTTGGACAGTAGTGGGAAAAAATGAAATTCCATCTGCTCCCAACAGATTTGTAACAACAAAAACAAAGACGGTGGCTCAACACTACTTATGCAAAGTTTTGAAATAACCTCCACTTCACTACCAAGCTGAGCATGATTTACAGGCCACCTCTCAACTAACTGTCCCTAAAAAAAAAAAAATCCCACCTCCTCCTTTAGGATTCAGTCATCATGAATTCTTGCCTCTCTCCAATAACATCCATAGGAAAAGCATGTTTGCACTAACAAGGAATTCTGCACAAAATTTTGCTCTGTTCACTTTTTGCTTTAAGAAAAACAAGAAAGGAAAAGATTTTGCCTGGTTCCACTTTCCCAGTTCGCTTCTTGTAGTTTCATTTAGTTACTTCTATTCATAACCAAGACGTCTTAAAACGTTATATTTCTAAGAGTAACGCTGACCACCTACGGCGAGCACCCTTAAACCCGGTAAGAAAAAGCTCATTCCTGCCTTAAAATTGCTGAAACTAAGACGTGGTACTTCCACGTACCCTGTTGGGAAGGATTAGGAGAACCACTTACGCGCAGAAAGCAACAGCCCACTTCGCGTCGAGTGCTTCCCTCTGGCACGCTCAAACACTGCTGCATTGTCCGTCCCGCCGCGCTCTGCGTTCGCGGGAAGGATTTCAAGGTGTTGATGTGGCTTGTGCGTCTACCAGGCTGTTTTCCTCTTGACTGTACTTTTATTCCTGGCCCAAAGCAGCTCTCCGCCCTGCTGTCGGGCTGATGAATGCCCACGGGCAGAGCGTTGAGGGTGATCTTTGTGTCTTAGCACCCATTTTTGCTATTTAATACAATAAATACCAAACTTCAGGTTATTAAAAGGAGGAAATTTCAAACTGAACGCTTTCCAGACCTAACTGCAGACGTATCAATGCATCGTAAGGTCAGTAACTGCCTCTCATCTCCTGCGCTTTAAATGAATCTGTCAGCGATAATTTATTGAACAAGGAATAAGTGAAGCAACCACGGTAATAAATTCCTCTCGTGACACACGAAAAATACGAAGATACCAGTCACTGGACATAACGGTTTTCAGGAACCATTTTGTTCTTACGCTAAAATTATCTATGCAAAGGTATAAATAAAAACTCCCGTGGCTGGTGTCTTTGTAACTTTAAAGGCAGACGGACGTATTTCACAAGCTTGGTACTTGCAATTGCTGCTGATACAGAGGAACAGTTTCATAGTGGACTCTACAGCTTTCTTTTAACTATGAGCTTCAAAAGATTCGCATGCAGTGGTTGCAAAGCTAAAAAAAAAACCACCCACCATAAAAATGATGGCTGCACAATATTTCCTCGGAAATCTTGGAACTCACACGTCCAAATTCAGAGCCCCCCTGAGCATCCCGAGTACCAGGACCGCTCGACTGGGTCCGGTTCCTATAGCGCTGTTCATGCCAAAGCCCTTTTATACTTGAATACACAGAGCTGCGATCTCAAAAAGCAAACACGATTCACAGGAAAGCGGAGAAAAAGGTGGTGCCCAGCTCTGGGGAGCGTCACGGGCCGGGATGAGCTCTGGGATGAAGGAGAGCTGTCACAGCAGACCGCCACAAGGCCAAGCAAGACAAGGATGGAGACTCAACTTTTCCCCCTTCATCCCGCCTGCAGAAAGAGATGCTTTCTTGCCTGCCCAGAGCTCTGCGGTACCTTTTTGAGGTTTTTTGCATCTATTTTTTGTATTAATTTCTTTATCAAAGCCTGATTCAGGAAAAGGGAAACAAAACTTGCTCAAAGCATTTGGGTTTTATTTAGATTAAGCCAGACTGTTCAAACTGGCTGGTAGTCAAATTGTTCCACTAATTACAATCCCTATTTTACAGAAAGTCGAAGTATTCAGTTAGATTCTCCAGCTGCCTAACTCTTTACTTAGGGGGTATGTCTGTCATCTCAGCAAATTTAACAAGCAGGGTTTGAAGTATCCGACAATTCTCGAACCATGACATGGCATTCCCCAGGAACCAAGTCGACTTACATTTTAGCTGTAAAATTAAAGCACATTAGCTGCTCACCATCAGTTAAATATTACAGGTGGGAAAGCAGCAGCTGCCCTGGGTACAGCACTGCCACCCGTTTCATATGAGGTTAACGGGCAATAACACCACAAACGGAGGAAGGATCAGCAGTGTTTAAACCCTTGCCATCAACTACATAACAAATCACGTTGTGAGTTTCTTTTTTCCCCACCTCACCCAAACGCCTGTCTGAAAGGGCAGGTATTTTAAAGACATAAGCGAGAACTGATGAATATTGAATGTTCAGCATTTTTAAAAAGCCATTCATTTAAAAGCTTAACTTAAGCCACCGTTTTCTGCTATGCGCGGTCAACAGTTTTAACACAGGATCCAAAAGTGATTCATGAACAGCAAACATACAAAACCCTTGAAAGCAGACAGGGCTCTCTGGCCAAAGACAATTATTAAACTAGCCCATCCAACAGGACCTTTCACAACAGCCCCTTTTAACACCAGAAAGCAAACAGGGCATTTTTACAGAGTTTGTACAAAATTTGCGAGTTAAACGTAGCAGAGCTTGCTGTTGCTTCCGAACCCAGATGAATTTAGTTGCTATCTGCACAGCAGGTTTACTACCTCAGTGAGACAGAAGATTTCATACTGTTAATGTTGGCTGGCATAATAATCAATAAGTAATTCACGCACAGAGAGCGGGTAGTAAAAGTCGCAGCCGATCCATTTATTAGGGGTTGGGTTCAGAGCTGTCTTTTGCCTGTGATCGTCACCGCTCCGTATCGAACTGCAAAGCAGATGGTTTCCCATGGCTCTTCGTCCTCTTTTCTCTGGAGACACAATTATTTCTACGTGAGCCGCGCTGTGACTTGTCAACAAGCATATATTGCTCGTGGATTGCAAGGCCAAACGAGCCTCGATACTCCAAAACCTCGTCTGGCCTCTAATTTGCTGAAGAGCATTTAGTATCCTGCCTAACCTACCGACGCTTCCACGTTTACCAAACACGGGTGCATTGGCAAGAGGAGTATTTTATGAAAGTCTTCAGTGTGGTGAAGAGTTACATAAAAAATTACACAGTAGTGCAAAACCATCGCAAGGTTACCAACAGTATCGTTTCAGATTTGTGTTAAAAAGAACCACTTTTTGACCCAAAGAGGAAGGTTGCGACAAATGAAAAATCATTTATGGAAATAAATGGGGAGGGGGGGGAGGGGGGAGAGTAATTTTCAGACATGCCTTACTGAAATTTTACATTAAAACTGTAACGTATATAAACACTGTTGCATAGGTTCCACCATTCCTCACTGATAATATAACTTCCCACATGAGATTTTCTTTGAATTTTCCAAATCACCAAAAGCTAAGCTGGTTGAAATTAATGTTTCAATCCTAGGAGCACTTAAGCACATAAGCTTCATCACGTGAACAGTGACTGCATGTACTGTTGGGTCTGTCACACAAAGCAATCAAAAGTGGGAGAACACAATTGCCAGCAGAAAGCTGGATACGTAAAACCTTGCACTTCAAATGAAACCACGAAACAACCCCCCCTCCCCCAAAAAACACCAAAAAACCTCCAAACATTACAATGAAAAAATTGGACTTCCTTCAAATTAATCTTATATACAGAAGAGCACCCAAGACCTCTTGTGAGGCCCCCAAAAGACCAGGCTTCCTCAAACAGTGATTTTGGGGTTAACTTCAGCCGCGGATGGAAAGCACAGGGTGAGAAAACCCAGCCTGCTCCGCTGCCACAAGTTCACCATGCCAAACAATGCTAAGCGATAACATAAACACATTATTTTGCTTTAATTATTTCCATTCGAGGTGGTTGTTCTATATTAAGAGCGTTACAGGCCTTTATATAACTTTTCACATAGTTAAATTTTAATATAAAAATATTTTTTCCATTTGGGAAAATACCGCCTTAGTAACAATTAGGGAATAAAATATCTGTATCTGTTCCCGGTCTAAGCTGAGTGCTGGAGAGCAACGTGTAGGGGGAAAACAAAACAAACAAACAAACAAAAAGACTTCTAATACAATTTAATAGGTTTTAAAAGAGAAGACTGCATGACAAAAGGTTGTACATTTACTGGCTTCCAGTTTGAAACGCATCCGAGTAGACGGCAGCGTCACCGGGTTGTACAGCGAGCCATGCACAGGACCATCGAATGACTGGTGCCGAAGTGAATCATCTAACTCTCCGGATTAAATGTCAGGACTTGTTTCATTTAAAACAAAAACAAACAAACAAACAAAAAACCCCAAAAAACCCTAAACCCACATTATTTGTTCCACTTTTCCAAATCACAAGACGAGTTACATGCTTGGCAAAGTACACCTTCAGTAATTGAAATAATAGTTTATGTTTAGCACCCATGAAGCGTTGTTGGAGGAACACTACCTGTTTCTTATGCTGGTAAGAAATAGCTGCAGGCAAGAACATTTGCTAATCAACAGACATAAAGAACTGAAGCATAAATGACAGTCAGACCCCCTAAAAATAAGAGCAGAAGAATCCTCTCAGCTAACAGGTGATCAAAAGAAAAAACATCTGCTCAGAGGCTGACGATATTACGCAGGAGATGCTCTTACCAGCGCCTTGAACCTTAATACCATCTTCCCTCCTTCTCCTCACTGCCTTTTTACTTTGTCTTTTGAAACGCATCGAGCTGACAAAAAACAACCCTTCAAAGGCCAGTTGCTCCTTCTGGGTCTCTTCTGGTAGAACTTCATCTCAACAGGCTGCTTCTGTAAATCACCGCTTCTGTAAATAACGCCACAGCGCACAACCCTGCTTCACCCCCTTTCCGTCATTTTATTCACCCCGCTTTTCCAGGATGATAGCGTGATCTCTGTATCTGGGCTCCCCCCCCATGACGTCACAAGTGATGTAATCAGTAGGCGTCTGGGCGCTCTCCCCAGGTCATGAATGAAAAGATCAAGGCAGGTTCCAGCTCCAACTTCTTACTAAACCCCACCTGATTATCAACACCTCATCAACCACTGCCCTTTGATACCTATCGATTGAGGAGGAGCCGGATAAATTTTCTCTCAATAGAAATGACAGAATGGAAGATCAACTTGGTTGCCAGCTCACTCCAGTTGTCCTGGCTACCACACCAAAGGTGAAAAGGTCTTCATACATCAGTTAGTGCAGTCCAGCTTCTCTGTTGCCGTTAATACTCCAGGTGACACTGAATCAAACGGGCTTCCAACGCCCAGATAGCATTTATCTGTCACAGACGCCTTCATTCTAAATGATGCCTAACAAACATCCCCCCCACCGCCGCCCCACACATACATCATTAGCACTCTTGCCAAAGATCTATTTTGTTTAAAATAGCATCACTTACAAATGGCAAACCTATCTGGCAATTTCTGTCTGTCTCCAATCATTCTTGCCTTTAACGCGGCTCTAAAGCCCCGTTTGCTCTCAAGGTCAGATCGATGGGTCTGTAGATATACAGACCATTTTTCCCACAACTTTTTTTTTTTTTTCCCTTTTTTAAATAGCCACTGCACATCACTATTCCACAGTCCAAAGACTCAACTAATGTTACTTTCTATGACCAGCTCCTCACCCTCACTATTTTTAAAACCGCTCTTAAAAGATTATGAGTACACCTGCCTGAGGGCAAAATTCGACGATAATTACACAGAGGAAAGATTTTAAAAGTGAATTAAGGATATAGAGGATATAACACTACATCTGCAAATCTAGCCAAAGCATTAAGATAAAAAAAGTAGCAATGAAAAAGGCAGAACATTTGATTTGAACCAGCGAACGTGAATCCCATCGGTACAAATAATCAAGACAACATACAACATGGACTATTTTAGGGGGAACACAATCCAAATGTTATGACTAGGACTCCTACGTACTGCCTCAGTACAAATCAGTAATACGATATGTATCCATATGTACTATGTTCTCATTTCCAGCGCTCAGGATGAGCTCCGCAGTGGAACAGTCAGCTTGGGAAAGGACTCCGCATTCTCCAACACACTGCTGTGGAAAACAGCTCTCTCAGACCAGTTTTAGATTGACAGCTAAGATTGATTTGCATCAAAAGTCTGACAACACCCCAGCCTTGGTCTGCGAGAGCTGCGAAGTACCTACTTGTACTGAAGCAATTAGACATCAAAGCAGTCAACCAGTTCATAAATCAATCCTGCAATTCTATCTGGCATTAATTGACTAGGAGAGGGAAGCGTGCTATACCCTTCTGAATTGAAACTTCATTCAAAAGATGGGGAAGAAGTCAAGATGCAAAGCACGACTATGTAAAAAAATTTTAAAAAATACAAACCACCAAAAAACCAAAACCAAACCCAACCAAACGGAAAAAAAAAAAAACTAACCACAAACAACAAATCATCACACCCCCCCCACATGATGAATAGATATTTCCCTTCCCCATTTTCAGTCCTGTTGCAATTTGCTACCTGAGTTTTCTACCACCACTGGGAAGTAAAGACAGCAGAGAAGCACGCTGTACTCTCTTCGGCTTCCCCTGCACATGCTAAGCTCCTGCAGAAATACTTCTGCAGTTGCCCTGGCAGAAGGCTGAAGGTGGCATATTGACATCACCTAGCGTTGGTCACCTAAAGTACTTGGTGCCTACATAAGCGTGGCCACCTCCCATACCGTTCATGGATCGCGTTCCTCAAAGGGCAACTCGTAACAACATTTTACTTACAATTTCAGATCCCAAACACGGTTTAATTTCACAATACCTACCACACATAAAAAGTTTGGGTTTAATTTCCACTACATGTAAGCGAACGTCTGAAACAACATCAGTGCCAGCAAATGTGCCTTTTAGATACTTTATTATATAATCCATAAGACCTTTGCTAACAAGATTAGGATGAGATGATGCATATAACGTGAAGTATGATATGCATCAAAACTACTTTGGACAAACTGTTTCAGATTGCTGATCTAGCCTTCTTACCTCCTTAGCCCCATCACTTAAACAGGATATTATACTCTAAGGAACATCAAGTGACCTGCATAATAATTATTTTAATTCCACACCTAAGTAATTGTACAGCTTTACCTACACTACAAGTGTTTTACAGAGAAGAGGCACAGAGGTAACTGCCAAAAGAAGACCCCTCAGGAAAATTTAGAAACGTACCACTCTTACTATTTTCATTCCACACAGAAGTTACAGCAACACAAGACGAATTAGGGCTAACTTTTTCCCAAGTTTGTTTACAAAGACTTTGTCCATATATTCAAGAGCTAATAACAAACATGTATGACCAAGGGAAAAAGCTTATAAAAGGACTCTTGGAGTGGACATCACTCTGTAGTTAAGTCATTAGCACAAAGGAGAACCTCTGTCAAAATGCCAGCCAGTCACTGTAGAGAGAAGTATGTATGTGTGTCCATGTGTATATATATTTACCCCCATTAAAATTATAGCTATCAGGGGTTTTTTTATTTAATTGGAGATTAAAGGGAAAGCAATTTGTGCCAAGTCACCGTCCTGACCTGCTGTAAATCTCTAGCCCATCACAAGCCCATCAGCAGCCCAGACTCCCAACGGGCTTCCAACGCTCAGCCTGTTCATTAGGCCCAGCACCCTGCATTACTCATATCACATGTGTAAATTAGGAGAACTTAAATCTCCACGATACTTTCTGGCCTCAAAATCAGTGCCTTTTTAGTTCAGGTATGTCAAAGACACCACAGAAATCATTCATAGTGGTTTATCTCCTCCAGTATTGATGGATAGTGGCCTTCATCCAGCTACTCTAAATTTTGCAGTGTGAATTTGTTGCTTCTGGCCACACCATTCACAAAACCGTTATGCTATAAGACACTACAGGAATCAGCAATTCCAGTTGTGTCTACAGCATCCTCTAAGTCTTCCTAAACCTGAACAGTCAGATTTCCTTCAGTGGATGACAGGAGTTCACTTATGTACTGACCTTGCCACAGAAAAGCAAGACAGGCGATTCCCAAAGAGGACCCCGCGAAGCCTAGCCATGAAGTGCTCAGGCTTGTGCAAATTTGCTGATGTCTACGACTCCATCGTAAATTTAAATCAATAGGAAATGTATAAAAAAAATTAAAGTGTAAACAGAAATCAATGGACATGTACACGGTTGTGTCCTGCAGAATTTCTTCTTCAAATCCACAGGTAAAAGCAAAGAATCCCTTTCTAAGAGCTGCCTTCTCCTGTTCTCCAGCCTCAATAGAGGAAAAAATACATCTCCTTTTCAGACAATCCTACAGAATCAGGGTCTACAGAGGAGAGGGGGCAGCTCACTCTATACAACCATTTCCAAACTGCAATGGGTCTGCAAAGCAACAGGGCAGAAGCATCCTTCCATCTTTCTCACTTCTTCAAGAGATCACAGAAACACAGCTGCTTCCTAGAAGGCTGCATAAAGCCTGCACACAGGGAAAGATCTAGGGACTGAGGAAGAACACAAGGGTCAGATGAAGATGGGAATGGCAGAAGTATTTGGATCACGGCAGTCACGCTTGCCGAGTCCCATGGCACAGCCTACATTTTTAGCCCAGTAGCCATGTTTTTACTCCAGAACAAGATGCATGAAGTTACATCAAAAAAAAAAGGGAAAGCCTTCCTCCACCTTCCCAGAGAGAATCTCCAGCCCAGCCACAGTGACTTGCTCTAGAGGATGCTCCTTGTTCTCCACCGCACCAGGTCTGCGGGCCAGCATCACCAGCGGTCCACCTCCTGCAATATCTCACCAGCTTTGGTGAACCTTGTGGTAAAATACGGTTCACCACAGTTCACTGCTTGAGGAGGCCTGGTACACAATTTTATAGGGTAAGGCCACTATACCTTCATGTCTGCAGTCACGGTTCACCATGTTTCTGTCCCAGCTGCCCTGAGATGCTGAAAGATCGGTGGGTTTTAGGCAGCTGGGAGTACAGCAAGGGATGTCTTCTTCTGCATGAAGTCTTATTTCATCTCAATGCGTACTCTCATACATAGACATCTTGTATTGAAAACAAGCAAGTCTCATTTATAAAAGATACTCTGATGGCTTGACCAGCTTTGATCAGATAACATGATTTTCATAGTGATTTTTTTTTTTAATTCCACATGACAAATTTCTGTCAGCACTGAATAGAGAAGTTCACATTTTAATTTCATCACTTTTAACACACAATATCCTTTTTCATAAGCCTCAGTGAAGATGATTTAGTCACATTTATAGTAACGTTACCCACATTTCTTCTGTAGGACAGTATTATTCTCAGAATAGACAAATTGGATACCAGTTGCCATGCAAAACTGCCACNCAGCTTTTGATCAGATAAATGATTTTCATAGTGATTTTTTTTTTTAATTCCACATGACAAATTTCTGTCAGCACTGAATAGAGAAGTTCACATTTTAATTTCATCACTTTTAACACACAATATCCTTTTTCATAAGCCTCAGTGAAGATGATTTAGTCACATTTATAGTAACGTTACCCACATTTCTTCTGTAGGACAGTATTATTCTCAGAATAGACAAATTGGATACCAGTTGCCATGCAAAACTGCCACTGAAGTATGGCTTCTAAAGCCCCACATTCCTATGTAAATAGCATCATCATCAGAACATCTTTAAAACATATAAATAACTTGTCCTTGTTTCATAGGAGGCACGGTGGTGTTGGGTTGACAGTTGGACTAGATGATCTCAGAGGTCCTTTCCAACCTTAATGATTCTGTGACTCTATAGATAGGGAAATGGTACCACGATCAGAAGATGAACTATACTTCTGTTTGATTCCTAAAGTTGTGTGGCCATTTATCCTCAAGGGAATCACGCTGGATGAATGCTAAGGCTACACTCCAAACTTCTTCAAAGTAAAACACAGCTAAAATGATACAGTGGTACACTACTGTTTTGGCAGAACTGAGGGGGCGGGAGGGGGGAAGCAATGCTGGTTGCGACACCATCCTTTTCTTTCAGAGGAGACATTCCCACAACTTAGAGCAATATAAAACCTGAGTATCTTTGCTTAAAAATACATTGCCAGGAAATGCGGACAAAGTAGAAAAGCTGCTCCCTACCTCCAAGCTACCAGAACACATCGCACCTCCTTTCCAGCCAGCAGTAAGCACGGGGAACCCACGTTCTCCCATCCGTAAGCCCTGTTACAGCTCACAGCAACCGCAGTCCTGCAGAGACTGCAGTTTGTGCAGCCGTCCAGCCTTGCTCAGCCCCCGGGCTGGCACAAGCGCACCGTCACAGCTCTCCCTCTCCCATTTAGCTCTGGTCCAAACCCCGCGTCCCGGCACTGCCACATCTGCCAGCCCAGGATGCGGGCAGCCGCCCAGCGACGGGGCTCAAAAGCAGAACTGGGGAACAGAAACCAACCCGCTTCGGTCTCCACTTCAGGCACGTTTCAGAAGAAATGACCCGCGCTTTTTATAAAACCAACTAGCGTGCCAACCTTGGGCGGTTCTTCATTTATTTATTCCCTTTGCAGGACTGAAGTCCCCGTAACCCCTTCCTGTTCTTCCTTAGGTGCCGTTAGAAAAGTTACAGGCTATAAAGTCACCACAGCTTTTCCAGCTGGATCACACGTTCCCGTTTTCCACCAGAAACCCAAATCACATCACTCCCTTTCACATTCAAACACCAAATCTGCACAGAAATTACTATTATGCCATTCGCATTAGGGAATTATGTGCATTTGCCTGCTGTCCCAGAAATCTTCAACAGTTCAGGCCACCGAGAAGAGCTGCAAACGATCCACAAATTACTATTGTAATGTTATTATGTTTTACACAGCTCCGAGTTTTATTTGAATTTATGTGGTGAGCCCAAAGAAGACAAGTTAATAGAATATCAGGGATATCCACTAGGGAAAAAGAAAAAAAAAAAAATTATTTCCAGCAACATTAGAATGGATGGTTTAGAAAAAAAAATGCATAGGTGGGAAGTCAAGTTCGGTTTTTGACTTTGAACCATTTCAACACCTCCTCCAAATGATTCATACTCCAAAAGTTGAACGAGGGCATATTTAAACACCCATTACCATTCCCAAAATGAAAAAAACTGAGTTTAAAGAATCGCTGCAACCTGCGCTTGTGAGAAACAGACACCGACTGACCCAAATTTAAAGATCTGCCCGTTAGGCAGTTGAATGCAATAAATCAATCGGTTAACAAAAGCGCGCTAACATACCGTCAAGCAAGCAGGCAGCAACTGTAAATGAATACATCTGGAACCAGGAGTGTATCTTGTACAACGATAAATTTAGTTCCAAATTTTTCAACAATAATAAAAGCACGGTTATACCTGTTCCTAATCTCCCTTTGAAAAAAATGAAAATCACAGAACCGCCCTCCAGTGACCTCAAAGGTAATTATTTCCTAATAGATTATTTGGAATCCAATACTTTTCTTCCAGTGGACCAGCAACTTTGATGTCTGCTGACATTTCAGCTACAGTAGAGTATTTTTTTTCTAGCAGCACAGAAGTCCTTGATGGGAAATGACGCAGGAGTTTTCCCTGAATATCTTCTTGTAATACTGACCTGCACAGTCAGCATTTCAGCCCCACACTACCTTGCATCTCAGGTCTTGCAATGGCTAGAATTTTTCTTCTTGGCATTGCCCTTGCTGATTCCACACAAGATCAAAGTATGTAATAAAGGCAGACATTGGAGATCCTAAGCTCTGAAATCGCTGTAAAATTCATGTGACACTCTCCCCCCGCATTCATAGGGTATCAGTCATGTAAATTAATCATTAAACAGGCAGGTGCACAACTTTGGCAGGAAACGTGCTGCACGCTGCTACAAAAAACCTTCACAAAGCCATCTGGAAAAGTTTCTTTCAGAACTCCTCAAACACGTTCTCGATCACAACAAGCAATGCAATCCAAAAATTGTGCACAAGGGTGAGCCTCACCCAGAGATTTTTCTCCAGATAAGGCAACCACATTCAAAGTATCTGGCAACGGTGCCACAGTACCAACACTTCGAGCATTCCTGTGAACGGAAGGATATGACGACACATGCAGAAAGACACTGGGGGGGAAAATCCCCCCCAAATAAACACTCAATACACAGCTATACATTATACCAGCACAACTCGCCAAAGCAAAATGCACTGGAGGTGTAATTTTTTTTTTTTCCATAGCAATACTAATGACTGAAAAACAGCAGGGATGAAAACTACCACAGCTTTAAAAGCAGAGTAATTGAAGACATAGTTGTTCTTTCACTTCACAACGCAGTAACATTAAATCCAACCTAAATTTTCTGAATGGAAAAATAGCTCTCCCCTTCTGTATTTGAGTTCATATAAGGAGTTTACCAAATAAAATGCTAATTCATCTGTGCCAAGCTTCTTATACTTTGAGTAGACGAGTACCACCTTGGAGATGGGTATTAATTTTCATGCAATACAAATGCTGACTAATAGGAAAGCCTTCAACAGGGTGTTTTCCTAACGTAGCCTTCCTTATTTTGTGTCCTTTCAGATTACAGAAACTAGCAAAGAAAAAAACAGGGTTTCTGAAAACAGGAAATAGAAAGAGAAGACAAATAATAGAAATAAGTAGGATTTGCACAGCTACATTCGTACATCCCGCATTAGTCCCTACAGAAAGCTGAGTGGCACTGGCTAATGGTAAGAAAACATTACACATACTCTTCCCCCATAACAGAACACATACCACTCTGTACCTACACGAAGCAACAACCCCTATTTGAATTTCTGAGGCAAGCAATAAGCACGTCTGAGATGAGTGTTGTGTTCGGCAAAACTATTTCTTCTGCAGCTACCAGCTCAGCAGGCATGGCGGGGCGGGCAGGAGTGGGGGAAAAATAGTAGTTTACGCATTGGAAAACTCTTGGTTCAAATGCCCAGACCACCTCCACTACCATGGTCTCCCTTACACCAGCTTAATTCCACTTCTGCATTTTCCGAGAACAGAAAATTCCAAATCTGACGATACTGCAGGCAACCCTTTTTAGCCAATTAAGCCACAACCAGTACCAGGAATGTTAACTAGATCCCGAGGCGTCCTAGAAGTATTTCATACAATCTGATTTAGAGATCAGCTGCCCTTCTTTAGCAGGAATATTGCTCAGCCAGTCAGTAAAACACTTAAATTCTTCTTTGTCATGCGAGATGCGCTAAGGGAATTATCAGCCCAAAACACCGAGTCCACTTGCTTGAAAACATTATTCTAAAAATCCCCCGCTATTCTGATGTGCCAGATTTAGCTTATCAGATTTTCACATGAAGACTGTTCCGTGCGCAGCAAGGTCTCTTACCAACGCTAACGATGTCACGACTCCGCCATCAGGACAGAGCCCTTCCGTTTTGAGAATCCCAAGGATTTCAGGTTCTGCCAGCCAAAACCATGCCCTGAATCGTATGCATGCAGCACATCCACAGAAACCCTCACAGCAACCTGCATCGCGATCACCTAAGTATTTTAAGCAGACCCTGAAAGAACTCCACGTGGATCAGCCGCAAAGCAAGCAAGGGAACAAAAGCAGGAAACAAAAAGCAAACCACCGTAGTGCTTCAGTGTTTCAGTGACTAAATGAGTATTTGATTCAAAGCCACGCACAAAAGCAAATTATCATCTCTGTTCTGTACTGTCAAATGGATGATCAAATTTTCCAGCCCTGCTTTCGAGACACTGCAGTGGTTCCATGGGCAGATGTTAGCCCATGGCCACACAAGAAGGAAGCACTGTAATAAAATCATTGCAGTCCTTCTTCGGGTGAATTCCAGCTCGTAGCAGCTTAATCCTCCTCCATCGAAACCACTTTACCGACAAAACCACCTAATTCTCAATCCCGTCTTCTGCATTTTTTTAATATATCTTTTCACTGTGCTTTAGAAGATGTGATTGAAGAGCTCCTGAAGAACTACTGCCTGAGACCATTTTGAGTGCAGGGGGAAAAAGCAAAGCTCTACCAGATCAAGAAGCTAATTCCAAGTGCTGTGCTTGGAACTTCAAATTGGAAAAAAAATTCTTCAAGGAAACCAGCTGTTTAAGAAGCGAACACCCACGGGTTTCATATATTAATGCAGTAATACAACAGTTTGGTCGTCAGCAGCATTATCTCAAGATACAGAGGATTTTCAGCATGTATCTTCATTGACACTTAAAGTTAGGTGCAGTAAGCTCACAGCTTTAAATTTGATTGCTCACGAAAGCTTCAGAAGAACAATCCAGGAAAATGAAATCTGTCACATGCATTCCAAATATTATTTAACTTTATCAGGACGCACGATAAAAGCATTGCTGGTCTAGTTCTTTTGAAAGCTTAAAAAAAAAAAACCACAAACACCTGTTTCTGTGAAAACAGTGCTAACCTCAGTCATTTGTTGATATTTCAACAGAAGTCGTTTATGTTCAATGTAAATTGACCAAGATGGTAACGAACACCCAGTTGGACATGAGCTTATTTTGGATCCATAATGAAGGAAGCAACTGAGACTGTGAAACAACGGAAAAACTGAGAGCAGTGTCAGGTAACTTCTGCTGAAGTGACTCCAGCAGCTACTCCCTGATATTCAAACAGACGTAGGGAAACAAGACAGGAATGTCTTTCACGTTGACCACTGCAAGAAAAGGAAGCATTTCCAATCAAGTCTGAGGCAGTGACATGTTCCTGGAATTGGCAGGTGGAGGAACATTATCCTCTGCCTGCACCGTTCCCGGAGGTCTCAACGCTCAGACGTGCTCATCAGGAAGACAGCAGCTGGACGCTACTTACTCCCCTCTCTCTCAGGTTGAGACCGTGAGCTGTTCAATAATTCCAATAACTAATGCTCCAGCGGTGAAGATGTTCGATGCGCACGAAGCAGAGATGACAGGAAGGATCTACGTGTGTGCGCTGCATTGTCTCACTGTTCCGAATTTTCCCGCTCTTGACTCCTTGTTGCAAAGCAGACTGAAAAGTAATGGTAAGAAGCGAGCTTGTTGCAAACATTAACAAAACCTCACCCGAGTCAAATATTTATGCTGGCCATTCAGCCCAAGGCAAGACGTGTAGAACATCACAGGTAGTTCAAAACTATTGAATTATCGCACAGATGAATTTTTCTTCCTAAAACAGCCCTCGTGAAATATCAGACTGTCCAATAAAACAGCGAGAGTAACAATAAAACAGTGAGAATTAGGGTGAAATGTTAGCTCGTGGCTAGTCACAACATTTCATCATAATTCTCACTGTTTTACTGTTCTCTCTCAATGAGCAGGTCATTTAAATACATGTATAGATCTTCAGAAATGCAGATATGCATATGTAGACAGATATACATACACACCTCCTAGCAAAATTATAAATCCAGAGTTGGAAATAATGCCTCCGAGAACTAAATAAAAGCATATAAAGGTTCTTTTTTCCCCAGTGTATTCTTTAAAATCGATAATGGTGAAGCATTTCCGACTTGAATAGCATATTCTCTTATTACCAGTGCACAACATTTGAGTGAGCCATTCACACAGCGCCACGGAAGAGAAAATCATTTTAAAGCACGATAATGTACTAATGAAAAGAGAGAAACAGAATGGGGATCAGCCACAAATGCAGCGCCCAAATCTAATTTGAGCACTTAAACTGATTTGATTCAAATTGCCAACATCCTTAGATGTATTAAGTAGTTTCCTGACTTTCCTAAAGCTTTAAACTGCATCAGGTAGCTTTTTTTTAAAGACAATGGTTTTGTATACCAGCTTTTGACCAAAAGTTCTCATTTATTTAAGAATGGGAACTAGGATAGCTCTTCGCCAGCTAGCAGCTCTCTCGGGTTATGATTTACCCAACTCTTCTAGAGATAAAATTCCTCTTCGCTGTAATATTCTTCAGCCAAGGACACTGTATTACCACCGACTCCTTAATAATGTTCAATCAGGAGCCCATAACTGCCTCCATTAAATTAATAAAAAGGTAGTTTGAAAGATACACTCTAATCTTTTTTTCCCCCCCTCCAACTGTCATGTTCCATCTCCCGCCTCAAAAAAAAAAAAAAGTAGTATTACCACGAAAGGAGAAGCAGTGCCTTTACAAACAAAAACCAGTTTTCTGGAATCATTTGGTATTTCATTATATAGTCAAAAATACAGTCTGTTCACATTTTCAACTGCAATCATAGATCAAATTGCCCATCAGCGTGCCTATACGCACAATCCACATACAATTGCTGCTCCAGAAGCCAAGCACCATCCTACATTTGTTAGTCCAATCCCCTACAATATCTGGCCAATAAATCTATGTAAAATAGTGGTCATTTCTCAACCCATGCTTTACCGGCCTCCAAGCAGCCGGCTGAAACAATTCAATTCAAGCAGGAGAAGAGGCTGTGTCACTTGAGCTACGGAAAGCGCTTTGAAGTCTGTGGGCTCAAAGCCCGCAGCATCCTTTTGGCTGTACAACACCCGAGGCTGGCGAGTTCACTCTCGAGTTCGGTGCTCCTGAGCTCCCACTGCTCCAAAAGCGTTCTCTCCAGCGTGTTGCTGGAGCTCTGTGACTGGGAGGTTTCTCAACCCTCCCAGCAATGGTCCTCTCCTGCCCAGATCAGGGCAGCTTAGAGCCACTGGCCAGCGGCAGCCTCCAGCCAGCGCAGGAGCCCGCTGGAGGTTTGTACAGAAATAGAAAACACAAGCGCATCAGGCGTGTCCTATATTTTCTGTTTCAGCTTCCTTTAAAACCAAGATCTTTGATGAACTCAAGCGGCTGGTTCTACGTCTTAAAAAAAGAAAAGTCCCCTGAAGTCCTTCATAACTCAACCTTCTACTCCCCTCCAAGAGCATCACCGATCTGCGCAGAGGCCAGTGTTTTCTCAGAAACCATTCCTACAACCAAGAACAATCACGAACAAAACCACACGCAGGTACGCTTCTACTGTGCCCTTTTTAAGAAGTCACAGCACACCACACACGCTTAAAAAAAAAAAGAAAGCCCACACATCCGCATTAGGACAGTAACACGCTGCATATCATCTCCCCTTACGCGCGTGGTTTGGGTGAAACGAGAAAGAAAATGGTCCTCCACCCCAGGTTTGTTACCTCAATTTCTAACCGCAGCCTAAACAGACAGACCTTCCCAATGAAGACGGCAAGCAGAGTATTAGCGGGCTGCAACACGAAGCTAACGATGTCCGTTCTTCGCTGCTAACACAGGAAGATGTGAGGGATGAGTAGGTCCGTGAAGCACAAGTTGCATCATGACAACCCCAGTGCTCAACGCAAACAAAAAAGCCAAGGCCACAAATACAGTCATCAGACACATCTAGATAAGGACAGGAAGATTAACGTACCGAGTTTAATTACATCTCTCCGTCAAGCAGATAAGCATGTGGAATACACCACACTTACAAAATAATTTTCACCTGCCCTTCTACTTCCCATTTGTAGCTACATCATCTAATAGCACGTCAAGTCTTTTAAAGCCAAGCTCTTGACAACCGCACACCAAAAAAAAAACCAACCCAAAACCCAAAAAAACCTTGCAGCGCCATTTCTGACGGGAGACAGAATAAACTCAAGGCACGTGAAAGTTGTGACTGCAAAGCTCTAAACACTGCTAAAAACACTCATTCGCACTTCTCAGAGCTCCAACTTTAAAAACATTGGGAGAAACTTCCAACTCACAAATAAACACCTAAACAAAACACCTGGAGAGAAAAAACATGCATTATAGTCAAAATTTTAGACTGGAATTATATGTGAAAAAGAAACAAGAAGCTTTATCAAAGCAGACAAGAGGCTAAAAAAAAAAAAGCCACTGGCAGTGGATATATACCAATTCTTTTGTTACTCAGCAGCACCAGGTTTTTTTGGTTGGTTTTTTTTTTGTTTTTTTTCAGAAAAGCTGCCTCTACCTTTAATCAAATCTAGTCCCCTTAAAATCACCAATATCCTAAACCGCTCAAGTAAGAGATAAGTGCCGATTTCACAATGCTCTCTCTCAACTAGAAGAAAATTCTTATCATGACAGTGGCAAAAAACATTAAAAAGGAAGCTTTCGACTTCCAGGGCTTGCCTAGCCTAGCATGGTTTCCACACACCCATCTACAGACTGTCAAAAAATACAAATAAAAAACATAGAAACCTCAACTCCTCAAGCGCACAAAGTGATATTCCTCCATCAGTTCGGCTTCTACAGGCAGCTCCCCTTCCCCCAAATCTACAGGGAGTATCGTCGAAGGGTGGTTGGTACTTTCCATAAGAAGCTCTCCACAAAAGCAATCGCTGCCTGGAATAACCATCCTTTTTTCATTTCCTTCTTTTCCAAGAATCAGCCCTGCCCAGGGAATTCACCTAACACATGCAGACACACAACACTGGCTCTCTCACTGCCACAGCTGATAACACCGAAGCAGGTAACCATCTTACAGAAACTTCTTCGACTGAAAACATAAGTTTATATAGAGAAGCCAGGGTGCATGCCCAGCCCATTCCCATGAAGATTTCCCGTTTCTCATCCTACGGGACAGATGTTAGGCACACAACCCAACCGAGTATCCCATCATCACCAGAACCGGCCTCGGCATCGCAGGCAACGCGCTTCCTGGTATCGCGCAGCCCAAAGATCGCCTTCCTCCTGTGCAGACACCCATAACCCCTGCACAAGCACATATGCACAGGGCCTGGACCGGCACAGACCTGGAGGGGTCTCCGTCCCCCTGTCCAGAACCACCCCTCAGCCTTTTTTCTCAAAAAAAAAAAGAAAAAGAAAGAGACCCTGCCCAGAGGCAGGACCCTCACACCACCCCCTGTCCTGTTCGATCCCCTCCAGCTGCCCAGCTCCAGCCTTGTCCCCCAGCAAACCCGGCAGCTGCCCTCCACGCCAGGCTGTTATTCCCACCATCCCACCCCAAGAGCCAGCAGCACTCCTGCGCGCGCTCCTCACGTGCCAGCTACCCCTTGAAGACGCCGCTTCTCTCCCCCAAACTCACCCTTAACCAAAACCAACACCTGCTTATGCTATCTGCCGAGACAAGCTTGCTTCAAACCCCCCCAAACACCCCCGCTGCCTCCACCCAGCCTTAACACCCGCCTGCACGCCCTT
>VZTL01059322.1:0-10443 GCA_013400535.1 Scopus umbretta
AAAAAAAAAAAAAAATGGGGATTGAGAAACTTTTCCTTTCTCCTCTCAGAGCTTAGTCTGGAGATCACCTCCTTGTTTCAGGGAGTGACAAACTGAGGGTTTTATGCAGAGAGAATCTGCGACTTGATTTTAAGACAGAAATGTGACTGTAACTCATTCTGCTGCATTCTTTGACATTGCACAGGACTGCAAGCAGATGCTTTTGAGCAATGAGCTAGAGTTTTGACACGGTTACAGAAAATTATTTACTAGGGACACAGCCATCCTCATGTCTGCTTTAATCTTGTCATAGAAATTCATTGCCTTACTTTAAACAACTTACCACTCCTACCCTAAGTGCATTCATACTTTCTTATTGATTCCCTTTAAGCACCTTCTAAGCACACACTTTGTAGAGACTACACTGCATCTCAACAGATGTCCTAAGCCTGAAAAATTAAACTGTCAACTCCCACGTCCCACAACAGAAACACCTGGATAGAAATAAACTCTGCTTTAGCAAAGTTCATGCTAGAAATCTCTCCCCTTCCTGTTCATCCTTCTCATCACAAGCAGGATAATATGTATTAGAGAGATGGGCAACACTGATGGATAGTGCTGCATATAGTAAGAATGCCCAGCCTAGCTCACCAAAATATTAAGGTAATGGGTCTTTTCTGGAAAAAAGTATCCCACCCAGCATGCACGAAAAATCTTTTAGATAACCACTTTGATAATTCCACAGCACAGAATTTTAGTGCCCTTCCTTTGTTGTCACAGGTTTATAGTAATACATATGACTAACAGAAATCTGTAATAGAATCCATTAAGACAAACATTTCTGTTCTGTTTACAAACATAAATTATATTTAAATAACCTGTTGGATCACATATTCTTGCTTACTGATAGATCCAACTGTGCATTCAAGAAAAAAAGGAAGTACTAAGCCTCACCTTACAGAAAAGAAAATAAGATACAAGGAGAAAAAGTGACTTGCTTGAGATCTAAAGGGCCTCAATCCCATCTTACAACTCCCAGTCCATGCACTTGATCACACATTCTCTTAACAAGTTTTAATTCAGGTGGTTTACTTCTCAATTCTGCATTACAGCTGAACCTCCTCCTCCCGAATTAAATATAGGATAATTTTCCACTACCAGCTTTGCTAGAGACTAACAGCTTGAAAAACAGTCATAGAAGCACTGCCAGGTCTTGAATTTTATATTTCTGTTAGAACAAAAAAAACATTTAACAATAGTTTGCTTTAGACAAACCAAAGTTGTTTTCAAAATGAAATGGCAACATTATAGAAAAGGACAAAAAATGTACTTCATGAGCCTATGACACATACCTTACAGCTGGTAATTTCTTCTACTCGTGCTTCAGGTGCCTGCCCTGCTTTTTGTCTCACCAATACATACACTGCTTTCACTTTAGGACATGATCTGAGCAGCTTTTCCAGAAGAACTTTTCCCATGAAGCCTGTAACTCCTGTCAGGAGGATGTTCTTTCCTTCATAGTATTCAGGGATGGAAACCATTATGACCTTAACAAAAGGTAAAGACAAAAGTATATTAAAGAACCTCTAGGAGTTCAGATTTGCAGCAAATATAAACAAACAGCACAGAAGCAACCATTCAACCTCATACCTAAAAGAAATGCTTAACAGCCTTTTTTTTTTTTTCCCCTAACCTATAACCAGTACTTAAAGATGTCTTTTTTTTTTTTCCCCACTACATCCCAGAAAAGTCCCACAGGGTCACTGTAGTCATCCCAGATCTTCTTGTGAACTGCCCCTGTTAACAGTGTCTTAAGGAATTAGACACCTGTTCAGTCTAGGAAAAGAGCTCAACTTTAGTCTATTTTTATCTTTATGTGCATGGTCCTTTACCACTCTGTAGTGGTAAAGCGGCCATTCCATGCAAATTAAAGGTCGTATCATTAAAATATAATGACAAGTAGATACTTCAAATGCATTGACAGAAGACAGGGAGCCAGACATCTGTCAACTGCTGGCGCTGGTATTTTGCCCGTGTCAGCGAAGTCCCCTGTTCCTACGAACATTGCTAGGCCAGAGAGAAGATATAGCTAGTTTCTTGGTATAAGACCCACTGGTTCTACATTTGATTACAAAAAAACCATACAGTTTCACAGATGATACAGGTTTCCAACCTTTTCATCAATTAAGTATTTTTTTTCTCCCAAATAAGTGATTAGAATTCTCACACAAACTAAAGATTCGAGTTAGCCACAAATATGCCTCCTAATGAAATGAAGGGCAAGGGATTGTTACTCAAATCCAGCACAAAGCTCGAAAGTGTTGTAGGTTTTGCTTCAGCTAGGAAGTTAACTATGAGAATTATTATTTCTTTCCCCTTCCTTAATGAACCACTTTGAGATTATGTCTAGGTCTAGATACTGGAAACTGAGATATTTTCTCGGGATAAATATACCACCATTTTTTACAGTAATGTGGTCTTTGGACCATGACCTTTGTGACCTTTAGAACTCAACCTGTACCTCAGGCTAGCTTCAAGCCATTCTGTTAAGTCTGATATACCAACAACTCTACCTAACCCTTAAAGAGCTTGCTTACTGGGATTGTGAGGAAACTGCCTAGAAGCACTAAATTTGAATTAATGGCAAAAACCACGTATGGAATCTAGGCGTCAACAAAGAAAACCTGAAATAACCTTTCTTTCTAGCAGGGTAAAACATGGGCTGCTTATCTCAAGCGCAGGAAAAGGAAAGAATGTTCCCATTCCCCATGTACCTTTCCCTGCCTTCTCTGAGAATGCATCTCCACATGCCAGTTAGCATAACATTGCTGGCGACTCCTAATTTCAAGCTCAGAGGGGATTTATCTCACAGGTATAACATACTACCCACGTCACCTTCTAAAGTTATTTATGGCAGCAAATAACTGAAGAACTACATCATAATTTTGTTAAAAAAAAAAGTTAAGAAATAGATGTAGTTCCCAGGGGAAATTTAGTTTGACCTCTAACACATAACAGGCTGGAGTAGGTCCAGAAAAAGATACCTACCTTGCAAGATGACATAGCAAAATAAAATTTAGCATTTTAAGGTTGATATTTAAGTGTCAGCCATCATTTTATCTAGTTTTAGATTACAACTTCTTGCATGCTTGCAATAGCTGAATTGTAGCTATTAACATGCAATACGTTACCTCTTCAAACATGCAGACAGATAACTCCTATCAAACACAAAATTGTTGAATGCACACTTTGGAGTATTTGGATCCCTGTATCATAGCTACTTTTTTGAGCTAGTAAATAATAACAGCCAAGAAAATAAGAAATCAGAGAGTTGAAAGGATCAAGAAGAGTTCTGTAAAGGACTCCTGCTCTAGAACAGGGATGATCAAAATTACCAGATGACTTATAGGGATAAATAGCCATTGGTAGAGGAAGCTTCTGTTAAGCTGCTACAGAGAAACTGATGCTAGGATACTTCTGAATTTGCAGATTCAGGGCTAAACCAACAGTGACACTCCAAATAAGCAGTATCTTTAAAGGGTGCTGTCCTTTGATAAATCAAGATCTCCTAAGCACCTCAGTAAAAAAAAACAAAAAAAACCCAACCCATATTCCAGGATCCTAGCCAACATTCCCCATCTTGTAAAATATTCTAGTGTCCAAGGCTGAGCAAGTGCTATTATGGAGCAAACAACAGCAGCTCTGTTTGCCTTCAGAGCTACTGCAGCAATATTTAACTCATTGCTTCAGAGGTCTCTGACTCTCAAAACAAGGACTATTCTGTTTTTAACAGGAAAAGAGATCAGTTCTCAGATTCGTCCAAACACAGATCAAGATGCTTAAAGATTTGCTTTCCAAGTGCCAGGAAACCCTACTGCAGTTCCACTGAATGTTTACATGCTAAGTCCAGCAACTAGAAAGAATGTGCATATATGTCCTTGTTAAAAACCAGACTATTTAATCTCTTAAATTGATCACTGACAAACATTAGGTCAACAACACACTCCCCCCAAATTCAATCATATTTATATTAGCACTCACAGGAAATAGAAAACATGCATCTGTCAAGCATCAGCAACAAGCCACAGAGTTCTGCAAAAATATGGCCTGACAAACTAACGTCCCCCTTTCCCGCCCACAGCTTGAACCTAGTACTAGCAGCAGTACAACAGAAAAAAGGTCTAAAAGTAAGCTGGAAGAAACATTTTATTTGTGTATATTCAGGAGATGAAGTCTGTCTAGACAGCAGATCTGAAGGCACCACTTTTTTTTTTTTTTTTTTAAACACCACACATGCATGCATCCACACCAAACAACAATCAGTACAGAAGTCCCTCATACAGACTTTCAATTGCCACATTGCAAGGACACTATAGCAAGCCAAAAAAAAAAAAAAATCTAGTAACTTGAGAGACTGGAGAGATTCTGGCAACAAAGGAAGTAATATTTAATGCATCTAAACAAGATTACTGCCAGAAAGACAAGCCTGGGTCATATCATGACATCATGTCTCATTTCATTTGGTGCTTTGTTTCCACAAAAGAAAATCAATTAATGCTATCAGCAGAATGTCCACATTTTCAACAACCACAAGGGTCAATAATCTGCCCTATTTGGACAATATCTACCCAGCATATCACCAAAGGATGACAGTTTGTTTGTCTTCACGGTCCAAGGTTATATCCATTGAGAAACCTTATCCGTGAAAGATAATGTTTTAGAAGATAAGTAGGGACTGAAGTGACAGAACAGAGTATTTCCTTTTGTAAACTGCTTTTGGTGTAAGTTAAGGCATACCTATTCTAAACTTCACAATCATGTGGAAGATTTGGGATTCTTCCCACAGCTAGCAGAAAGGCAAGCTTATCCATGTTTTAGGACTTTAACATTCTTATCTACTCTCTGCAAGGTCACTTTCTTTACTAGCTGTAAGCCACAGTCCCTTGCAGGATAAACCTGCCAAGAAAATTTAACACATCTCCAGAAGCTGGAAAACACTTTGCCAGGTTTGGAAGCCAATTAGAACAACTAGGTTTTGAAGAACTATCAAAATGGGTCCACTAATTTAATATTAGCTACCCAGTCTTGCCTCATGCCTGGTAGTATGCCAGATGGTATGTATCTCACTACACACTTTTCAGACAAGTTACTGAAGTGGATTCAGGGTAGTAGTTCTCTCATGTATACCAAACATGGCTTTATTGATGATCTCTACAACCAAGTGAAATGCAACAAAACTAATCTAAAAGATTATACCTAAGTCATCACAACTGCAGCACAAAAGCCACCAGAAGACCCAAAGCTGCATGTGGAATATGGTCAACCTGTGGCTGACACTTGGTATATTAAAAGATTTCTGAAAAACAACAATAGACATTTCAAACTAGTTATATTCTTCAAACTTGAAGATGTTCAAAGGCACTAGCCTTTTAAAAGAAATGAAATCAATGAAAAGATTTGTCTGCTTTAAATTGTTTCTCTACTGAAACACAATACCAGTTAGAGTAACTAATAAAGTTAGGTCAAAGTTTACATAAGTAAGTGTATGGCCGTACATCCACAAATAAAGTAAACACGCTTTTAAAAAAAAACAATTCTTCTCCTTTATGATCCCTTTATAATTAGGTTATAAGTTGATGTTTTTCTGAATTGTTTACTGTTCGTGCTTAGTCTTCAAATGCACATTGAAGGAAAAAATCTCTATTGGTATAATTAACCTTATTTCTCCAAATTGCATAGAAAGCATAGATCAGTCCAGAAATTAAGCTATTACTGTAAAGCACATACCACATAAGAACATTTACTATCATTTACTTCTAGCTCATGTGGAAACATGCTTAACACTTGTATCCAGAGAGCTTTCAAACAAGCTTTAGGAAAACAAGAGGCAGGCAGATTCAAGATCATGGTTTCAGATCACTTTATCTATGTTAATTAGAAATCTGCATTAGAAATTTCACTTGTGCTTTTGGTTATGAAAGGATTGCAAGATAGAGCCTCACTGTTTATCGAGGTAGTTGCATAAAGCATGACTCTTCAGTTAACCTTGAAAGGGGAACAAACCGTGTCTGAAGAACCTACATACAACATGAAGCTGTAAGATCACTCAATTCTCATTCATTGCACTAAGAAAATAAGGCAAAGGCATCAGCTTAGCCTTCATACAAGTATGTTGAGGTCCAGTCCAGGTTACCACTAGGAAAAGCCTTAGCAGCAGCAGCAGGGTTATTGCTCCAGTTGTTACTGTGATCCTGTAATTTTGCTGGGAGGGGACATGGGGCAAGGTTTACGGTTCATTAAAGTATTTTGTAAAGCCAAAAACAAAGGAGAGGGAATGGTCAGGAGCGGAAACAACACTCAAGCGGCTCACCGGTTTGTCTAGTTTCACAGTTAAGAGACAAATCTAGGGAATTGAAACCCAGATTCACATTCCTCATATTGATCTAACAGGACAAAGAAAACTACCCAAAAGCTGTCTCTTCAATTACATTCTGTTCAAAACACCAGAAGGACAAGATAAGCCTTCTGAGCTAGTCTTTTACTGAATTGCCTTGGCACGTATGATTAGATTTATTAACAAAGCATTTACAGTCAGAATACTTATTCAAGAACAAAAAAACCAACCCTTATTCCTCCCTTGTTTTAAGTTATATTACAGAGTTAAAAGGCTTGAGTCATGTTTTACAGCAGACATTACATAGTGAATTTGAAATCCTAGCAATCAACACTTCCAGACTCCTTCCATACTTTTCCATAGCTTTTACAATTGAGGGAAAAAAAAACCAACCCAAAAACAAACACGTTTCCAAAATGATCAACCTGACTGATCCTCTCAGCTCCTCTCAACTGAGAGGTTTCAGGTAGTTTAAGAAAGTTTTACTGGATGGGGGGAGGAAACACCATAATGCATTATTTGACAGATACAAGTGAATGTTTAGTAACAATTCACTGACTACACTTCTGTAAAAAAAGTCCTCAAATGTTCTTGATCATATTTCAGCAAAATTCTGACTTGCATTGCCTTTGTAGTAAAGGACACCCACAGTAAATATACTCACAGCTGATGAGCTGAATGTTGAACAGCCATAAAAGCAGTTAAGATTTTAGAACTCTTGTTAAAATTACAGTCAACTCTTCCATAACTGGAACCAAGAACTTAATTCTTTAATGTTTAGGTGAGCCATTTCAAAATTCTTCATGTAAAACTGCAGTCAAACAATACAACCTCATAACATGGTGCAATTCAATGGCTTTCCAATGCAAAACAATAGTGATATCTCCTCTCCCATTAGGTTCCTGCAGAAATGGCACTTCAAGACATGGTTTAGCAGGCATGGTGGTGTTGGGTTGACGGTCAGACTGGACTATCTCAAGGGTCTTTTCCAGCCTTAATGACTCTATGATTCTATAAATTCCCAGTAATTCTTCCAAAACCTAAAAATAACTCATTTAGCCAACACCTGCTCTATCAAGTTGTATCTGAAGCCAAATCACCTTCTTATTAAAAAAAAAAAACAACACACAAAACCCCACGAGTTTACCTTCCTTTTTTCCAAGACATGTAGAACAAAATCCTGTTAAAAAATTAAAAGCCCATTTTCACAATGTTCTTATATTTAAAAATAGCTTAAACACATAGTTAAAGCCAGTTCTACTAACAGATTGCCTACCTGTCTAACAAACAGGACAAATAAAAGTAAACACCACTTAAACAGGATGCATGAAGCCTCTCCCTTCTCAGAAGAGAGATACCTACTCCACTCTCGTAGCTGATACTGATGGCGTAGATGCTAAGGGCTCCAATCTTAAGTCCTGTTTACACTACTGGATGTCTTATTTGGATCTATCAATTATGCCTATTGCACAAGAAGCCCTATAAATTTACAAACATCAAGCTGAACAATGACATGGAAAGGTTGGTATGAGGTAGTGAACATAAGCTACCAACATTAAAATCTTGCTAAGCTGTCTTTCTAACCACACCCAAAGGAAGACAATAACACGGTACGTCGATGGGAGTCACACTTCGTGTGAGAAAGTTTGGAAAAAGCTTAGCAAAGGCAAAGAAGAACAGTTTTATAAAGAGGGCCTCACTATAAGCCCTGCGTTGGAGACATTCAAAAGAAAAAAACGCAAGTAGGAATACATAGTCTATTCAGAGAAATACTATTTGTTAGGACTGTTTGCAACTCAAACTTTAAAAGTGTTGAGTCTAAATAAAGCACATCTGGAGGACTGTATGACTGCAAGGCTCATAATTAGCAACTGGGAGAAACACTATGGATGTACATGAGGATACTAACCATACCCAGCCATTAAAGGATTCCATGAGGTAAGCCCTCCACCTACAAAGTACCAAACTCACCAAGTACAAGTTTTGATGATATTGGACCCTTTTCACAAGTTTTTGTTTAAGTTATCCAGCAGCTCTGCCTCCTGTAAACAAGTAACAGGCATACTGTACTGAACATAGACCCTCCTCAAACACCAAATACTTGGTGACATGAAAACCCAAAACCACACACAATTTCTGGCTGGAGAAGCTGACCAAACTTGAAATGGCTGCAGTGATACAGCTATGTCTTCAATGACATCTAGTGCATTTTCTAGCACTTGCTTAAACTTTACAGATTGCTGTATAACCATTTTAGTTTGTTATACATCCCTTCCAAGCACTGGAAGCATGGTGCTTGTGAGGAACCGCGAGTTCCTACAAGAGCCAGAACTCAGAAACAGTTAGATGACAAAGGACCCTTTGCTTTACAGCAGTCAGAAGGAGGTTCAGTTTGGCCTCTCAGGAGCTAAAAGGTTCTATGGATGGACTGATTCTCCATTTGCAGGAGAAGCGTTAGTACAGGTATTTCAAGACATCTATTACTCCAACTTTGAAAGAGGACTCTCTCAAACAGAATCATGGCATCCTGTCAGGAGTTGCACTATAAAACTCACACTTAGTGATGCTCTCTGCTCACACCTGGCTAGTAGATAGCCTGTACATTTTCAAAGTCTGAGGAACATTAAATACCAAATGAAGATAAATTCTTTGCTATTATAAAAGTTACAGTTTTGCTTCAATGCTAACTTTTTATTGACAAGCACCAGATGCTTAGGATGATTAAGATGTCAACAGGTTGGGTTCTCTGTAACTATAGGAAGAGAAAATATTCATCATCTTCAAAACGTACCTCTACATTAGACAGTCACACTTAATGGAAAATAATTGCCCACTGTGCTTTTACTGTTAAAATTACTGTCTCTAGTAAAGCTTCGTTAGACCTACAGTCCAGCGTAAGGTAAATAAAGACTAAGTACTTGCAGTAAAGAGTTACAGAACTAGATTTGCATATTACTTTGCAGTTCTGCAGCAGGGGAAGGTGGGGGATGGCACACCAAACCAACCAGAAAAACCCACAGAACACCATGCAACCACCAAACCTGTAAAGTCAATCTTTCCTATCCAGCTGTGGAAGGTTTTGGGTGGGGAAAGGGCTGATTTTTAGACCATATGTATTTGAGAAGGTACAAAAACAAGGTAGGAAAGCTAAAGAGTAGAGATTCCGGAAATACATGCCTAATATGTAATCACCATTATTTCAGCAATTTGGAATCTCAGTTACGAACCACAGACAGGATACACAAATTGGGCAAGTTGGGGGTCAAGAAATTCTAGCCTGTTACAGTACAGACAGATGTCACAGATAGTAAAACTCTGACGAGCTCCACTTCTGGTTTAATTATTATTGAAACAGCTATTAAAATATCAAAAACCTTTCAGTTGCTAAAGCTGTGAAGTAGGTTAAATGAAATTAAAGGTTTCTATTTCCATGGGATTCAAGCTGATTTCAATTACAAGCCTGCTACCCATCAGTACATCTCTGCAATTAACCACACTTTAAACTTCACTCAAGAAAGTCTTTCTGTCGACCCACGCGGCTCCCGCTCCACAAGGACTCCAAGCCTCTGCCCAGAGCCAGGGGCTGCTGCGCAGCCTGCGGGCTCCCACAGCTCTCAATCTACTCTTTCCTGATGCATGGACCCGCTGAACTGGGACTCCTGCCCGAAGAAGCGGACCATTTCGGTTCTCTTCCCCACGCGTTCTTCTAAGCGGGAGAGAAACTCGTGGCCTCTTCCCGTCAGGCTATGAGCTGTACCATCCGCAACGACGCGGGCTGCGAGAAAAGGGAACTATAGCGGCAGTACGGCCGGAGCGGGGGGAAGCCGGAGCTGCCTGGCAGGAAGCGGCGGCGCGCCGCTGCTCGCAGGAGGCCCATCCAGCGACGGGAGGGCAGAGCGGAGGGCAGAGCGGAGGGCAGAGCGGAGATGGGTGGTACCTCCGGCGCCGGGCCCAGCGGCAGGTGGAGCGGGCCGCCGCCGACTCCGGGCTTTCGGCCTCGCCCACGCGAGAGCGCAGCCCGGCAGTGCCGAGACCGCCGCCCGCAGAAGCGTTTGGGGTTCCCCCCCCCC
>VZTL01059327.1:3565-38526 GCA_013400535.1 Scopus umbretta
CACTGAGCATGTCTTCATTTTGATGTGGGTGTATGGAGGGAAATGCAAATGCAGATTTAGAATTTACAGGTAAATTTGATACTGGTTTAAAACTTAGATCCAAACAGCCCCAAATTACAGCCCAATATATGGATCTTGGTTTTTAACGTGTCTCTCCAGTGCGTTCCACTGGGGGACTTGGATGAACCATGCGTAGACTCATCCTCAAAGAGTAGGTTCAAGTTGGGAACCTCAATGAAATGTGCTCTTCAAAACAGCTTCTATTGGAAGACCATTCTCACACCCACTGAGGTATCCAACAATCTGGGATGTCCCTGCTGAGCAGAAGACCTATGTCAAAGGGCCTGGCAGACTTTGTGGCACGTCCTGAGCAATGATACTGCTCCTGCAGGTGAAGCTTGGCTGGCGCATGGCTTGGAGTGTGGCTCTGAGCTGTCCTTTTCTTGGTGTCCAGAGAGACCCTCCTCTTGCATCTCCTGCCCTGTGGGGTTGGCACTAGGCAGAGGCAGGGGTTCTCATCCCTCTCCAAGGGCAGGTGGGTTGCAGGGTGGGCATTGCTCTTCCCTCTCCCTTTCCAGACTTTCATCCTCCTCACACTGGCTGATATTCAGGCAGTCGGAAAAGCAATCTGCATAAAAGAGTGAGAAAGCCTTTTTAAACCTGTCATCCTCATTCATCGATCAAAGATTATGATCCTACTTTCTCATTGTTTTATGGAGAGCATTTGTTTGTTTACTACTTTGGCAGCTATCGGTACATAAGCAATGCATATACTATAAAAACACCCATTATCTGAAGGCCCGGCTCTGCGAGCACTGCCAGGCACCATGCTCGCTGCCATCAAGTTGATAGAAGTACTCGAAACAATAAGCACTGTGCTCAATGGAGTATTCATATTTCCATCTTTCTTCAGCACGAAAGATAAAAAGATGAAATCTGTCCTATGCAGACACCTAAGAGAGAGGCCAGTCATCCACTGCTGAAATGTGTTGGTGAAGGACAAGTGGTTGGGAGGCAGCATCAAGCAAGGGCATGGAGATGCTGCTCAGGTGTGGAGATCGGTGCAGCGTGGTGGTGGTAGTGGTGGGTGGCACAGGAAGAGGCCATGGGAGAAATCAGTGCCCTGCATCAGAAAACAGGTTGTGAGGAACATGCAAACAGCTGAAACAAAGCTCAGAAAGAAGGCAAAGAAGAGAGAAAGGAGATTGTTGGGGAGATGCCTGCAGAGTTGGGTGACAAAGGGTGGTAGATCTGGCTGAAGGAGGGGGGCGTTCTGGTGAGTGAGACAGGAAATGATGGGAGAAGGAAGTGAGTGTTCAGTTCTTTCACCTTTGCAGGGCTGTGCCCCATCCTGGGGAGCGTGGAGCCAGGGGTCCTCACTAAATGGTGGGCACAGTGGTGATGCCCCTTTCATAGTCCCCCTCCGCTGCCAAGTCCAATGCTGAATTGTCTGAAACCATTAAAAACTCAGAAAAAAACTTAGTCCTTTTTCATGCTTTGTGTAACTCATCAGAGGGATTTTTCAGATGGAGGTTTTTGTTGTTGTATGAAGGAATAAAACCACGCATTGTGGCCACAAAGATTAATCGTTAGACCTGTTTATGCACACACCATCCAACCACTGTTATTTGCATCCATATAAACAGAAGCTATGCTAAGGTCTGGCTGAAAATCAAACCCATTGTGAGCTGCCTAGAAGGCTTCAGCAGATGGGAGCCATATAAATAAAATGTGGTGTTGTTATTAACTGGCCTAGCAGTTCAGTGCATTTCTAACAATGATTATTTGGAATGACATGATGACTGTCCTATCTTGAAGGATGAGTTTATCTTATCTACCGGACTGAAACATTTAAAAGCAAAATGCAGAGTCTTTCCTCTTCACAGGCAATGATGCTTTGAACCCCATTGTTTCCTGCAATGTATGAAAAAGAGAACTGCTACACAGGTTGGATTAACTTCAGTGCCAATTACCTTAGCAAATTCATGTTACAATTCTGTAGAGCTGCTTTAATTTACCTCCATCCTAGTTTGGCACCTACTCTCTCACTCCTAGCCCCAACAGCGATAGACTGCGGTTTGCTATTTTGAGATAAAGATATAGCTAATTTCAAACAAAGGGAACTTCAGTTGACAGTCAGCTGTCTGACTCTTACAGCAACACTATGTCCTACATCAGAACAAAATAAAGACTCGTACACACAGCACACCAGCATTTGGTTGTAGAAAAAAACAGTCTGCTCATATACATGTGAATCCAGTGAGCAGAGATAAATAATTCAGTTTCTTCAGCGTGACCCATGTTTCCTGGCCAGCTCTAAAATCCCCAGTTAGAAAATACCTCACAGACTTTTCCTGCAGCAGCGACCAGCTCTTTAAACTGGGGAGAGACAACCACCCATGCCTCCCAAATGGCTGTTTTCTGTTCTCTAAGGTATGACAACTCCCTCTCCTTCAGTTCAGCCCTTATGTGTTTTCCCCAGGCTTTCTCTTTCTTACTCATGAGGTGGTTGTTGCTCTTCACATTCCCCTCTCCATCCCACTAGCAGGAATGAAAACAGTTTTCTAGTTTTTTTAACCCATTTTATTGCCTGGGCATGGTTGCTCTCTCTGCTCCGTTTCAATTTTTTACCCAAGGTGATGCGTCCCAGCATTGATGAGATCCTGTTTGTGCCAAGTGGCTGCTGCCCAACTCTACCATTTCAGCGGATGAATTGCCTTTCTGGAAGACTTCACAGTTCACTTTTGTTCAGAGAATATCCTTGTCAAAATACAGAGTGAGAAAGTGAGATAGAAAGTCTAACAGCAACGGCAGGCTGTAGAGGGAGGCCAGTGTTGGACTCGAGTTACTCTTACCTTGGTGCTGCTGATTCTCAGAGGTGGCTGTTGCTATGGCTGGAAGTGTGGCACTTCCACCTTTACAAGAGCCTCATTTTGATGAGTAAAGTTAGACAACAACTGAGTAATACAGGTGTGTTCCCACATGATGACTGTGAAGTAAATGATGGCAACATGTGAGCTCAGGGAGAAAACATTGATGGAGGTGGGCGAGGAAGACATCACCTCTGGGAGAGCCACCTTGGGCTCTGCTGTTCTTGTGTCTTCTTCTACAGTGCATATCAGCTGGATGGAAAAAACATACCAGCTCTTGCTGCCCTATCAGTCCAGTACTGAACTTCATGCGTTTGTCTCTGTAGGCTCTCCTTGTATTTACACATGCCTTTCTCATGGAGCTTAATGTATAAAGATCAAATGCCAGGGGAGTTGGTGTGTAGGACTGCAGAGTAGGACCCAACCTTGGCCAAGGATGTGTATTGCTTAAATTGTCCTATCCTTTCACATGCATCTTGACTGAGTTTTATCTTTCTTCTAACAGTGCCTCAGAAATATAACCAAAAAGACTAGTGCTTCACTGCTAATAACAAAGTGGAGATGACTTGCTACTACTAAAGGTGAGTTATATAGAGTAATTAGATTTTAGTGGATCTGTTTATGAGTTACTTTCCCAGACACAGAGACATTAAAGCTCATCCTCACAGCCCTGCCTGCCTGCCATCTCCTCCAAGGCTGCAGAAGCCCAGCCTGCCACACTGTTAGCACTGCCACTGGCCTTGGCACACGCATAGCATCCTGTGCGCGGGCACACACAAGCACACACACGCACACACAGACTGCAAAGGTGAAGAATATTTTTATGACATTATTTTTATGATAATCTATTTCAATGGTTAATTTAGTTTAGGGGATTGATTTATAACAAGTTTATAGATCTTTTTTACTATTCTTTGTTGAATTATAGAGGTGGCGTGTGAAATGGAAGTACTTGGCCTATTGTTCTGCTTCTCACGCAACCAATATAGTTGAGACAATAAAAAGATCTATAAAATTAATATATACAGAGAGAAAGGGACAGAGACAGAGAGAATATGTAATGCTCTAGAGTCTGATAACACATTTATCTCTCCCAGAGAGGTTAAGACTCAGAATTTACGTGTGGAAATACCAAAAAGATCTTACCCTCTTGTGTGGACAGAAATGACTTCTAAGCATCCGGGCTATCATCTCCTTTATTTATAAAACCAATTTTCACGGTGTAATTTTTTTGTACTTTTTTAGGCTAGAACCATATTGCTTTGCTAACAGCTTGGAACTAGGCCATCTATCGCTGAGGGCTCGCTGGCCTGGAGATTTAGGCAGGCTTTTATGGAGACATAACTGCACTAAGATTTCAGCTCCCAATTTTTTTTATACCAGTATGTTATATCATATTTAAATACACCTATATGTGAACACACGCACACTGTAATAGACAAATATTTATACATCTCTCAACAAACCCATTATATACTCACACATATTAAATGTGATAATAGCGTTTTTATCTTACCTGTGCTAAACTGTATTCAATGTGTACTACTAACTACACGGATGCATTCAGCTCCCTATTCTACTTCCACTGAGGCTTTTTCTTCTATGTCAGACCATCAAGAAGTGATGTATTTAAGGTCTGGTATCTCAGGCTACTTTAATACTTACTGGTTTTCCCTTCATATTTATAATAAGGCAGTATTTGCTAGTTGCCTTTCTTCTGTCTGTAACCATGTGACTAGGGAATAGGGGAATTTTTACCTAATTTTTCTTTTGAATTTTCTTTAGCTATTAACCTGTATGAGATGCTAAGGAGATGAAAGCAGGTATAAAACACACACAAAACAGTACAAGTGCTGTGTTTTTTATCATTAATGCAGTTCCTTTGAATGACTGTTGGTTTGCTCTTGTACCAACAGCAATAGCAATGCTCTTTTTCTACCTTGGTCAGAGGTGTACTAAGATAATTGTTAATCAAAGGTTTAACAAAACCTTGCAATGAAATATGGGCAAGGCAATTAATCCATATTAAAATGGTGGAGACACTTCAGAGCCGTGGTATCTTGTCCAAGATGCACAAATTTCTCAGCTCTCCAATGATGTATTTGCAAACTGCTGCTATTTTAAACTTTCTTCTTTCCCCAATCTCTCCTCTCTCATTAGTTCTCTGTATGTTAAATTGGGTAAACAAATAGGTACTGGGTAGATAATTGTGAAGCTGGTTGATGCCTTATCCTCTCATGTGCCTAAAGGATAGCAAGCTTCTTTAATAAACCTATTCATGTACCATCATTTCTTCTGCAGAGTATAAATATATGGTAATATGAGGTCTGTCTTCTTGTCACAACACGTCACCACTTCTATTTGTAAAAAACAGAATAAAACCACCAAATATAATATTGCAGTCAAATGGAAAGAAAATTCCTGGTTTCTACTGTCAGACAGAAAGGACAGAACAATGATTTGAATAGAATTGCAGTTTTTCTCGTTAGGTCTTAAAGAAAACCAATTTATTTCATAAACTGCAAGTCATTTAAAGGTTTCAACAGTTTTAATGAAGTTTAACAATTCTGTGTAAGATAGATATTGTTTTGTTAATTTGGCATAGCCATCATCCTGAGCAACAGTTAAACCAGCGTTGTCCACACAGCAGAGTAGTTGAGGCTGAAGGTTACAGACACTGACAAATGATCAAAATGCTGATTTTCTTTTTCTTTTTAGTAAACAATCTCCTGGAGTTTTTCCCTCTCCAGAAACATAATAAACTTGCAAGATCTGGCAAAGCCGAACAGTTGGAGAGAAAGACCAAATAACAGAATCTGGCTTAGTGCCCAGTAAATTATTGAAGATTATTTGGTAATAAAAAACGAAGTGCGCTTGGGCTCTACATCATTCAAAGATACAGATCAGAACAGCCAAGTATGGCTCTTTTGAGGAGGTTGTTTTATTACCTAAGAGTTCTGTAAAGATATTCACCATAGTGAGTACTGATGCAGACAACTAGAACTAATGGTGGTATATCAGAACTTCCTAAGACTTTTTTAGGCCAAGTCAGCTCATTATTTCTATCAGACATTGAATTTCAAACATTTGTAGTAGTAACATCATAGACTACAGGCATAAGGAAGGCAATATTCATGTATGCAAAGTTTTGTCAGAGAGTAAATGCCTGCAGGTAGCATCATATTGGGACAAAAGGGCTTAGGTTGGCTTTGCCTGGATTATTTCATATTATTTGCAGATACCTGCCAACAGAACAGTTGTGGCTTGCTTTCTGAACGTGTTGTGTCCTACCCATACCCAGGGTTTTTTGTTTTTATTTTAGAGGCTGCTAGTTGTTGGGGTGCAAAAAAGAAGAGCTACACTCATATCACCTGAGGATATAGTTTCTCCTGTACTCTGCATCTGAGCCTAGTGTCAGCAGCTGCTTTATAGCCAACACCTGTAAAATGACCACCTCTGGTAAGGCTTGTAATGCCTGCCAGCTGATAGTCAGAAATTAAAGGATACAGAACCAATTAGTTAAATGCCCCATCCAAAGATTAGGTTTGTTGACTTTGCATCAGGGCATTATAGCGGTGCAAATGGCTGAAAGCTGGGCAGGATCACTCAGTTATCAGGAGGTTGGAGAGTCTCCCTGCCCCAGGGCCTGTAGTAGGTAAAATAAGGGCCTTCTGTTTAGAGAAAGGATAGATTCTGAGCCTTCTGCATCCTGGCTGCAGTGGAGATGGGCTCCTATGAGTTTGTGAAGCATTAACATACGCTAAACTAGAGTACTCTGGCCTTAACAGGAGTGCCTCCAGTTGCACTGAGGATCTACAGTCTCTATGGCGGACATGTACCTTGGAAGTGGGGTTGTTTGTGTGTCCACTGAACCCGCTCACCACAGGGATGAAACTCTAAACTGTGACTTGAGTCAACTGATGGAACGAGTCATCAGGGAAGATGGACAGACTCACTGTCAGCTGATATTTTTGAACCAAGGTGAGTCTTTACAAATGACATGTATTTGTCTTTCTCCTCTTCCTTTTGTACCTTTTTGCTTCTGAAAGTGGTAGAAACTATTAATTTTCCCTCTGTAGCAAAAGTTTTGGTATGTGCAGTAGGAGGAAGATGGCAAAAAATGAATCCGTTTCCCTCTGTTAAGGAAAACTGATTAAAAATATCTATTAGGACTGAAGAGCACTTATCTGAGCCCCTTTTTAGCCAGTTGGTCTTGTAAAGAGCTTGATCTGTAGGGAGGCAGACAAATTTTAATCAACTGCTTTCTGCAAACCCTTTACAGGGGAGCATGCAAAGGTTATAGTTATTTTCACTTTGCTTCTGGCATCTGTCCTCTTCTGTCTTTAGTGTGGTGTCCAAGGTAGCTGCCCATCCCACCTGAGCCTCACCCAGCCATGATAAGATCTGCCAAAAGCCTTCCCTCAGGCTAGGTCAGGAGCTTATTTCATTTAGAGTCTGTCAACTGCATGATGCCTAATTGTGTACTGTGATAACGAACACTGTGAACTAATTGCTGTCTGCTTAGGTATGAACAATATATGGTTTTCTACCTATCTGAATTACACTGGATGTTTCCTGTTCTCACCGATTGCAACTTCTCTTTCTGGTAACAGACACAAATGTCTTTCAGGGTGGATGAACGGTGCCCACAGCATGTTTCTTTCACACAGACTGTCTTTGCAGATGAAATTCATGCCCGTTGTTTGAAATTTCTCCACGCTCTTCTCTGTAGAATTCTTTGCAGGAGCCTTTTGACAACAACTTTGGGTCTGTAAGGGGCAAATAACGTGAAACACGTTTCTAATGAGCAATAATTACAGGTTTAAATAGCTGGCACAATCAGTGTTCAGTGATTTCATTATTAGATGGCACCGTAATTTATGCTAATCCTGATAACGGTTCCGGATGAGAGAGGTCCAGACATAGGCGATTGCACTGCAATTATTTACACCCTGTATTTCTGAAACAATAGATATGGTAATTTGGAAATCAGATGACTGTGATTTCATTTATTCTGGTAGGAAACACATGTAACAAGTTGTGTCAACAACTATAAAATTAAATAGGATTATTTGATTTCCAATTCTAGGTTTATTCCTTGTTAGCTTTCCCTGCCCTAAAATACCCATGAATCGAAGGAAGTCACAAGAGGGGGAAAGGGAGCTTTTTTTCGTGGAGACCTGGAATTTTTTATTTTTCTACCCTTTTTTGAAGCTTGCATTTGGCTACAGGATTTCAGTGCAAGCAAAAATGGGGGCTGAACTTTATGAGTCTGCTTTCATCTAGCTACCAGCTTTGTAACTACTGCAAAATTTTCAAATTAAAACATGCCACTCCAGTGGGCAGCAGGGCATCCCACCAGCTCTGTTCAAGGAGGTTGTTGTGGCAGACTGTAGTGCTTGGGAGAAACAAAGACAGCCCTGTCTGTCATGTTGGTGTTTCCTGGTGACTTTCAGCCAGGGACTTGCATTGAGTGAGCTGTGTTATATGCATCTGGAGGTGAGGTGACACTTGTGATGAGACATACCGATGACTGCAAAGTAACTTCTCCCCATCCAGATGTAGACCTGAAAAGACAACTGAGTGGTAAACAGCCAATAGATGATGAAATGTATTAACAAATCCCAGGCAGTCCCCTGGGAGTGCCAGGGCTCGTCTCCATTACCTTCTCTGTCTTTCCTCTTACAAGCTGCTGCCAAGGGGAACTGTCTTCCTCTTCTTCAGATTAACCCTGACACTAATTATTCCCCAAGCCCCATAGTTCAGCTAGACCCACAGCAGGAAGTACACCACAGAGGTTTAGGGGGGAAAGAAATAGAGGCTGTAGTGTTTTCAGTGTGCAGAAGACCGGGAAAGCCTTTAGCAGGAGCACCTGTGCTTGTGTCTCAGGTTCGTTCCTCAGCACCTCAGTCATACCAAACAAGTCAATTAGACTGTTCATGTGTTTAAAGTTAAACCCATCCTACGTGCTTTGCTGGACTGGAAGATCAGGTCTCTGGTGTGACTAAGTGAGGTAATAGTCTGTTGATTGTTAGAAGTTCCTGGAACAATTAGGACTCTAGTCACTCTGCCAAAATATTATTCACTATAATTAGGACAATGAACATCACTAAAATCCCATTCACTCCACCTCTCATCCTTTCCTCCTCTGGTAAACTTGTACAGTGTTTCATCAATAGACATTTCAAATTTGGAAATTACTATTAGTGGGA
This sequence comes from Scopus umbretta, assembly GCA_013400535.1. Taxonomy (NCBI): domain Eukaryota; kingdom Metazoa; phylum Chordata; class Aves; order Pelecaniformes; family Scopidae; genus Scopus; species Scopus umbretta. The sequence continues at coordinate 12,648 of VZTL01059327.1, forward strand.
ATAGATGTGCATGTTTTAGGAATGAATTTTGGTCTGGACACTAAAGACCAATGTGTTCATATTGTATTTCCTTTCTTTGATTGCTGGGACTTTCCTTCAGTATCTATACTGGAGGGGGTAAAAGAAGGCATGCAAAAACCATAGCTATTCATGAAAGGGAAGCAATGAGGGCTGAAGAGCTCATCGATTTTAAGATGCATCGGGATACAAATCTTGCAATACTCTCTACCACCAAGTCTCTGTTTCATGATGTGATAGAAGAAGGGCTGGGGTGGCCCTGGTCATAGGTGGTCAGCAGGGCTGCAAGCACAAGGGGGTGTCTTGGAAGAGTATCAGGGCAGCTTTGCCAGCAGCTCAGCAACGGCTGGGCTCGCAGGACTCCTGCATGTTACTGTCCGTCTGTTTGGCGCACTCCCTGGTGCTCTTGCTTGCTTCTCCTTGCCTAGATCCAGGGCTGTTCAGGCCTCCTGCCACTGCCTTCCTGAACCTCCTTGGGCAAGGAGCAAGGTGAGGCTGGCCTGGGTGCCAGGTTTAGGAAGCATGGTTATTCCTGGGAAGCTCCTGGAGAGCTGAGAGTTGGCTTTATGAAAGTTGGCTGTCTGTCTAACTGCCAACTCCCAACACAAAGGACAGGAAACGACTGCTGAACAAGCTACTACAATGCACGCATTTGACAGTGGACAGTCATGGAGGCTTGGAAAAATCATATCCAGAGGCTTTGGTAAACCTTATCTGAACTGCCCAAGGTGTTTAAGCTGAGACATCTTGTGCAAGAGAGGCTGTCACTGTGGTTTTGGTACTTGCCACTTTCAGCATAGCTGGGATTTCTGAGAACAGCCATTCTTTGTGGTATTTCATTTTCAATTTCTGATCATAGCCTGACCTGGAAGCACATAAAGAGAGAAAGTGCAAAACAAACAAACAAAAAGATGAAGCTATAAAACCCTCTTACCCCAGCTTTTTAGATCTGCCAACTTTAAAAGAATAAAGTTTTGGACAGGTGAAGTTCCAGGTTAATTCTCTCTTATACAAAGAAATTTGCCTATGTGTTTAGTAGAAATATAAATAGCTGGAGGAGGAAACCTGACTGTGTTGTGTATAGTGTGTTGTCAGTATTAGGATGGTAGCTGTCAAAGGCGAACTTCAATATAATCAACTTGCCTTTGGCTTTGTATACAATGCATTAATATACCAGCTTTAACTTGTACAGTATCTTGCTATGTTTAGAAAAGGAACACTGGTGTCTTGATCCCTTCCAGGAAAATTGCTTCATTTACAAGCTTATTTTATAAATACAGAAGTTAATTCCACAGAGATGCATCTTCACTTCATAGGAAAATATTCTGTGTTTATCTTCTGAAACCAGTGGACATAAAACACTATGTCGGAAACCTACAGCATGCAGCTTTGAGTAAAGGGGCCTGCTTTCGTCATGGTTAAGATAAACAGAGATATAACTGGCGGAAACATCTCCTCTGGATGAAGTCCATTCTGGAGTTGTTTTCTGTGGAAGTTACAGATTGCTTTGTTGCTGTGTAATATAAACAATAACAATTTTTCAAAATGCTGGTATTGAGCTATTGATATTTAAGATCACCTCATTAATCATCTTGAGGAGTTAACAAGGTTATCTAAGTTCATGGACTGGCTTCCTGAAGTGGATAATAATAAATAGCAGAGAAGAAATAACATTTAAAAATACAACGGTAGTGAACCTTTGGCCATGAGTAAAGATTGATTTGAAAAGACTAGGTACATCATAAAAAGGTTTCGTAATGGTGGGGAAGTGATCTGGTCAAGGGTCAGGTGTACAGTGTGGGGAACAGAAAGGAAACTGAGCAAATGCAAGTGGTGGTGAGCGTCATGCAGAAGAATACTCTATGCTAAATTGCCAGTAGTAGACTATTTTATTTTTGTATGCATTTGGAGAACCAAGATGAAAAGCAGGATTAGGTTGGCTTCTTGCAGCTGTGAGTAAAAAAAAAAAAATAAATGTGAAAAGCAAACCATTTTCTTAGAAGGTACAAATCTGACCCTTTCTGTCTCTGTGATTTATGTGAACTCTGGCAGGAAAGATCTGCAAAAGAAAAGCAGCTCAAGGAGATCTAAGCTTGCTCAAGCTGAAGGAGGCAAGGCAGTTGCCAGGGTTAGAAAGAGGAGCCGATCTCACCCACAGGAAAACACAGGGAGATAGCTGTGGAAGCATACAGAGATGTGGCCCAGAGGAACAGTCATTTTTCAGTATTTGCCTTTGTCCCTGTTGTTGCATAAATGTACCAAAGTGATCATGTTCTCCAGTCACAGTGGTCAAATTTTCTGCCTGCATCACCTTCACGTGGTATAAGTGAAAACAGCTGTGAAAGACCAGCTGAGGGGCTGGGAGTAAATGTAGATATTTAGGGATGTTCAAGAGCTTGTGGGAAGGAGAGCAATAAGGACTATATTAAGAACAGAATAAGTTGTTTGCTTTTGACCCTGAATACCTGTGCAATCCAGGAAGTTAGTAATATTACATGATAATCTCATTTGATAATCTCATTTATGAGGGTTTCCTCAAAGATAAAATAATGTAGGTTCCCAAGACTAGTGCTTTCAGAAACTAATGGCATTCAGCTGAAGCTAAAAGGTTCTCTTAAACTACTGAAGCAGTGTTGTGTAGTGCATTTCTGGCTGTTCTCAGTGATTGGAAGAATCCCTCTTTGCTCTCACAGTATTGGGAAGTGACTCAGGAAAATGCACAATACGAACTTCTAAATGAGCACTGGGGTGTCAGTCGTCAAATTGCATGTTTATGTTTCTTTTAGGGTGAACTTTGTTAAAAAGAAGAAACACAAAGAGCTGTTTGCTCAAGTGCTGTCTAAAATGTCTGTGATGGGAGGAAAAAGGTGAAAATAAATGTCTTGTCTCTCTTTCCCCTGATCATTTTCCAAAAGAAGGGCTGCTGTTTATGAAAGGATGTCTTAGTCTCCGTGTCCAAGATGCACGTCAGGACCTGACCTACTCTTGCTGTGGGCAGCCTGGGGACTAGTTTTATTCATATCTGCTGATTGTCTAGGACTCAGATGCCAAGTTTGGCACTGGAAGCCATTGGACGGAATGATTTGAGGAAGGTCTGGCAAAAAAGCTCTGCAATACAATACATGGGCCTGCTTTTGGCATCACTTAACCTTGCACTGCTGCAGTTAACTTCCACTGGCATCAGCTGCTGTTTTTACTCATATGTAACTTATGCAAGAAGAGATTTGAGCTTTATGTTCAAATTGTTTTGTTACCCAAATCTCCTTAGTTGAAATGGAGTTTGGACTATTGGCAGGGGAAAAAAACCCACCCTGCTTTTTCGACCTTCCTGTGGACAGCATTTTCAGGACAAGAAACTGAAACAAAAGTATTACTATAAATTCAGAGCAGGAATCTTTCATTCTCTTCTGTAGTGGACTTGAAAAGTTTTATAAGGTGGCAAAAAATGTTTGTTGAGTAGATCTTTTTTCCCTGACTTTTCCAACTCTTTACAGTATTGTGTATTTTACTTTTCTTATCTCTTTGACTAAAGGCAAATCTATTGTGGATTCTGGCTTCTTTAAACCTGACTCTTACTCCAATCATAATCTTGCTTGGATTGCAGACTTTTTGAGTAAGGAACAGCTTTTCTTCATGTGTCCTCAGTGTCTGCCACAATAAGATGCTTCCACCTGACTGCGGTATCTGGAAGCTACTGCAATATAAATAATAAGTAGTAGCAGGAACAGCAATACTCATTTACCCACCATTGCTACCTGAAGGAACACTTAAAAAATATGGTGAGGATATACCAAATCCTAGCCTTGGGCAACCCCAGGATGCCATCATTGGTGCCAGAAGTGTTGCACAGTGCATAGGAAAGGTTAATACATGAGGCATCCATCAGAGGGGAAGAAATGGAAATTCTGTTGTCAGAGAATGAGAGGAGATGTTTATGAATGTTGTATAAATAAAGAGAAAAAAATGAAGGTGTGGTATAGGATTAGAATAAGTACATAGAATACTGTATTTGTAAATATTGTACAAATACATGTTAACAATTGATTCTACTTGGAGACTTTATGTCTTTTTAAAGAGAGGATTATCATATATGACATGTTGTTTTAATCACTGGTTTAGACCAATTCAACAGGCACTCCATAAATGCCTTTTATACGTTTTTTTTTTTTTAAGTGAAAATGTACTTCTCTTGCAATTTTTTCCCTGCCTGTCTTTAAGAACCCTGACAGAAGTTCAAAGCTGTAGGTCGGCTCAGAAGCATGAGAGCACTGCTGCTTTAAAAGCAATTTAATTTTAATACAACTTATTTTTGATGCGGGATGTACTCAGTGGCTCAGAGAATGAGTAAAAAAAAAATAAATTCTGAAGTGTTTAATTTCTTAATAAAACTGGGCCCTATTAAATGCTGAAATAGAGATGGAGGCTTGTGTACTTAATTTATAAAATCAAACCCTGTAATTAACATTAATTATCCTTTCTGGAGAGGTCTTTGTGGAAAAGCCAAGGATTAACTGAAAAGAGGGACTGACATGCCTTCTCCTCCTCAGGGGTTACCTGAAGTCAGCAGGGATTGATTCTGCTGTGCAGTGTGGGACCCTTACACTGGGCAGCCCCTGATGTAGCTGCTTCACTGGAAGATCTAATTCTATGTTAATATTTGGGCATTTGGTTTCTTTTTTCTTAACAATTGACTGGAATAGAGGCTCTTCTGTGTGGAGAACAGGCCTTCCTAACTCTCTCCAGTTAGGTCTTCCTTTTCCTCCATTGAGATGCCTATCTATAAAATTTCCTATATGAGCCTTACAGTATTTCTTAAAATTATATTTATTGTATACACCACTGTCACAAGTCATACAAAGGTGATTGATTTAATTCTAAGGAAATAAATATTTAGAATTATCTACCTCTGGGAAATGCATTTAACTAGATTCTTGCCCCTTACTTAAAACGCTTTTATTAACTTTTGAAAATGTTATTTAAACTTATACCTCCAAGTTGTGGATGTACTATACATCAGAAAACAAAACCATTCAGGATGGTGAAGAAGAGGGCCCAAAGCAGAGCTGTGGCAAAAGCACTGAACCAATCTACTTAAGGAATACTCCATAAAAAGTTATTTTGGATCATTCGTGGGGCTCTTAAATTATGTAGGAGGGAACTGTATGGACTTTTCTTCAGGAAGAAAGGATTCCCCCTTGCTTTGTAATAGTAGCTGTATTCTGGAAACCTGGTGGCATTCTTTCTGCAGGGCAGCAAGTGCTCAGAAGAGTTTTAAGGTACGAGAAGTAAAACTTCTAAAAGCCTGTGTGTGTATCACCTATGCTTAAGGGACTTGAACTCTCTTACCTCCTGTGTTTCTCAGCAAATAAATCACTTTGAGTGGCTGCACAGATCCAAAGTACTTGTTTACATGGTGTCTGCACCATGTCTCCAATCTCCGTTCTCACCTGGGGAAGGAGGGCAACCGCCCCAAATACTCATGCAGTCCATGGCTGAGAATGAATTCCCTTTACTGCTTTTGCTCACATAACTTAATCAACTTTTGTAGCACAAATAGTGTAGCGTAAACAATTCTCTAGATAATAAGTACTCATTATCTTTTTTCCTTATCCCTGAAGGGCTATTTTGCTTTTGTTGTTATTTGGAGCCTATGAAAGCTCTATACCAGCTTTTTCGGTGCAGAAATGTTGAAACTGGGCTTCAAACATTGCCATTCATGTAAAATTGTCATGGCTACTAGTAAGCCTGTCCACGCTGTCTGTATTGCCTCAATAAAATGCCTCTCAAGTAATGCTTTTGTGAGCAAAATAAAAGAAAAACTATCTGCAAATCCTTCCACAAGAGGACTTGGTGGGCTCAAGAGGAGCCTTCAAGAAGGCTGTCCCCAAAGACATTATTTTCCTGATACAGGGATTCCATTTTGCTACCTTTAAAAGTGCTTGTCTGGCTCCGATTACCTTCCTTGTGGATATGGAGTCCCTCTTTTCTTATCTGGTTCTTTGTTTTCTGCCTTGAGGTCCTGCTCTGGAAAGGTCTAAAATGACAGCTGCTCCATAAGAGAAGACATCTTTAAGGCCTTCTCCTGGTTTTGGCTGGGATNTTGAGATACTTTGTAGGACGAGGTTCCAGTGATATCATGCCCCTCAGATTTTTTTATCCAAAGTGACCTGAGTTGCCATTTCCTTGTTGATGTTTTTTTTGGTGGACTGTGTCCATCCCCTCCACCCACACCCCTGCCACCACCACCTTTCTCTTGCTGCCTTTTGGTTTTTTTTTTTCACTCTCACAAAATCAAGGAGCAGCTCTATTTCTCAGATATTATCCAGGCCTCTTTCTAACTAGATGTGCAAAAGCCTTTTCAACAGCTGGAGAGAATGATGAAAGCTAAGCAGCTTCCTTATGGAGACTTTTGAAATCTCTTGTCTGCATCAGCAGTATGTTTTTTTTTCTCTCGGGCTTTCATCTCATCCTACTACATCCTTTACCACTTCCATGGCTTTCTGGAGGCATATCAGATGCCTGTAGAGCGGCAACGTATTTTTCTATACATGTTAATAAGATGATATATGACCATGCTATTTTGTAAATGTTATGTTTGTTAAATGCTTTGTGATAAATATTATATGACCACCACTGCTTCTTTGCCTGGTGCAAATATCTGGATTGTGTTCTGCAATCAGCAGTCAGGTATTTTCTGAGTGGTAAAAATAGGTGTTGCTGTCTACTGTGGAGTGACTCCTTGCTACTAGGCAGGTACTCTTTTCTTTGACACCTAAGCTAAACTTAAAACTAGCTGTCTCTAAAACACACTGAAATTTGCCTGAGGCACTTTTGAAAGCTGTAGTAGAGCTCCAGTTTAGTCTGACCAACAGAATGGCTTATACTTACTCAGGTTTCTCTTTTTATATATCTTAGTGTATGTTGATCTCTGGTTTCCCCCATCACTGATAAATGTACTGCATTTAAAAATTGGGTTCCCATCCCAGGCAGGTAGCTCTGATCTCATTAGGGGATCTGATTTATTTTGATATCAAGCTATTTTTTCCAGAGTGGACTTGTAAGTCCAGAAAGGCCTATAAATTGCCTTTTCTTGAGGAATGCTTATTTAGCAGCAAAAAAATGGAGTAAGCCTAAGCATTTAAATGGTGAGTGTTTGTGTCTGTGAGTTTGCCAAGGGAGAAGAGGCAAAAGAAGCATAAGGGTGTGAAAAATAGTATATGCCTTTGGACAGTTTTTGAGTCTAACTGCATAGGTTTCAGATGGTCTTGATATTCATCTTACAGTTTTCAGTCATTCCAGTAGGTGAAAATTGTTCTGTTTTGCTAGTAGAGAAGTGGATGTACTAGTTTTGCTGGATACACTCAGCACAGGGAAGTGAAAAGTAACTGGAAATAGGAATTATTCGTGCTGTTAGTCCCACCTTTACTTGATAAAACTGGTTCTGAAGCTGATATGATGCAGCAAAGGATTCTGTGTCTTTTGCCAAGGGAAGTTGATGGGGATGTTGTTCTTCCATACTAAGGCTGCTTCTTAAGCTCACCCTCAGCTTCTTGAAAGTGCCACATCCACATCATCTGAGCTGAGGGTTGTGCAGCAAAAGGGGTATGGTCAAGGCCCTAAGATGACACTGAGCCAAACTCTGTCAGTGTAGATGGTCTTCTGGAACCCCATGTCAGGTGAGACTGGATGTAGCTGCAGTGTTGATGGGGGTAATGGATGACAGGGTACTGCCCAAGGGGGATGCAGGCTCTTTTTATGTAATATGCTAGTTTTACACTCTTCACCTCACTAAATGCTTTTGAAATTCCTCTAGCTTAATGCCTGTGTGGGCCTTCTGATTAGTTCTTTCACATTGGTCTGTCTCGTAACAGTGCCAGTGAGACCTGACAGAGACTCAGTTCTTTAATTCCTGCCTGCACCAAAATGCAAAACTTTCCTGCAGTAGTTTAATAAATAAATAGATATTTATCTAAGGATTACTGAAAGGTCCCAGAGTGACACCACTGGAAACTGGTGCTTTTTGTCTATACTGTGAACAGCGTCAGTACAAATTTCTCTCTGTTTTCTCTGTATGGGTGCCTGCATGTTCTTGTCATGGCCTTTACAACAGCCTCAGAGCAACTGAGTTGGACCTGAACCATTCACCCTCCTACTTCATATATCACAGAATAGCTTAGATATGTTTTCCTGCAAATATTTGTTTATCTTAACTTGTGTAGAAGAAGGAAGTTTCTTAAAGATTGGTCTTGTGTTGTGGTGTGGAAGCTGAGCTTGCAAATATTTCAACAGACACTTACCTCCTTTGATGCTGTGTTGGTGGGTGTTGCAAAGTTGGCCTACAGTTGCTATCTGTGAAGCCTAGGGGAGGAAATCTTGTTTCTCAGGTAGGGTGAAAATGAAATTAGATGAGGTGTGACTCCAGGTGAATGGAATAGCTTTTGGTAAGGGAAACACTAGTATAAAATGTTCATCTAGATTAAGTAAATCCAGACACGTAGGAAAAGCAGTGACATCATTAAGGTGTTTTATCTCAGAGTTCTGTATAAGTACAGAATGAACCTAATTACTTACAAGGTATCACCTTTGTCTGTCAGTTGCTTCCTGGCTATCCTGGACACAATTTATATGTAGAAATATACCAAAGGGCTAAATCCTGCAGTAGCAGAAAGGATGGCATAGTTTAGTATTATACCCATTTCTAAAGCAACCACAAATGGCATTAAGTGGCCTAAAAGCCAGTTTGTGATATCTGTCAGGATGCAGAATGTGTTTTGGTTGCTTTTTCCCTCCAACGTTGCGCCTGGAGGTCCTGCCAGTCAGTATTTTGGCAGTCACGTGGTAGGCCAAAGAGGCAGTATCTCCACTTGAAGATTTACTATCTCAAGGGGACAGAAAGGCATTTCACAGTTGTCAAAATAACTGCCTTGGAGAGCTATGGATCCTAGACAACTCTCTGGTCAAGCCATGAAATAATCTTTTTGAATTACTGAGTTCCACTTCTGTAGCTCCATTGCAGTATGAACAATTGTGGGAAGTTTGAGGCCTTTTTGGCCTGGAATTAAATACAGCCACTCTAATGAAGTAGTTATCAGTAGTGTATGCTATCTGCATGGCTAAAAGGCAGCAGATTACGGCCTGAAGGTTGTGCTTATTTTTCTTTTTACAGCTTGCTGTCTGGGTCTTCCACCCGTATCCTGTGCGACTCCAATTCTTGGGATGCTTCAGAATCCAAGAACTCACCAGTAGAGCTCTACTTTCCTCCTTTGTGACATGACATCAAAAATTTCAGATTATTTCATTCCAATATTTGTATTTTGACCTCTTTGGAAGAAATAAGCAGTGGTGCAAGAGTTCAGTTGCTGAAATTAGTTCATTAATTTCCACCTAAAGATTAAATGGAAGTGAATGCCCATGTTTCCCAAGAGCACGAGATAATTTGGACAATGGCCAGAGGGTTTGGCTAATAACTGAGCCTGTGGTAAACAAAATAAACTACTGCAAGATGCCTTAGAGCTAAGGAAGCTAGTAAGCCAAAATTTCTATTAGGTATTCCTGCTGGATCATTAAATCCCCCTGAGATGGAAACTGTCTCTCTTGAGGCCCATGAGGAGAGATGTGAATTAAGGTCTGTATTTACTGCATGGCTCTGATACAGTATCTCATGAAATGGAAAGTATTAGTATTGTATTCATTGCTATAATAGGAAAACAGTGAAAATATTCAGACAAAGCATCAAAAAAAACCACAGGAGAAACTTGGTCTCGGGCATGGGGTTTCAGGAGTTAGTCATGGATGATAATAAATTATTTAGCATATCAAACTGAATACTCAGCAGTTGTTGGTGTTGAGCAATTCTGAATTTTCAAATAGTGCTGAAGACACATCTGAGACCAACACTTCCTTTGAAGAGTCTCAGCTTCCTATGACTGATGGCAAAAACCAAATATTTGGTTTCAGTAGCTTTAGTGCCCTTTCTCTGTGTGGGCCAAACAAAGTCCCTGGTCCCTGAGCTGTAATTTGCTAGCAGCAAAACCTTGATGTTTCCTCAGAAGAGGTGAGAAAAAGTCTGCCTAAAACTCAGTTTTGTTCCTGACAGACATCAATGCAAATCTCTTTGAGTATTTTACTTTCTGTCAAAAAATGTGGACTGAATTGTCACCCCCCTGGAATAAATTAGGTCTGTGTATGGTCTCATAAAAAGAGCTGCAGGAATTTTTGGTTCTTGGCACAAAGCCATGCGAAAGGTGCCTGAATCTTTCTTTTAGTTTAACTACACTCATTCCAGCACACTTGCCCAATATAAACCCCCCATTTTTCGCTATTGGCAAAAAAGCCTATCAGTTGGTTTTCAAATATACAATTTGTTGCCAAACTCCTCTATTTATCTTTCAGTCTTTTATTCAGTTATGCAGTAAACATCTCATTACAACTGTCACTGAAAGTTTGCAGCTTGATGCTTGTCCTGGGTATCTATGAGGGAGAATCTTACACAAATATTTTACGTAGTGTCTAATGCCTGGTGCATTATCCGATGTTTTGTGCTGCGGTTTACCCATTCCAAAAAGCCCACCTCTTCATCTGAATGAAACCCATGTTTTCCAATACACATTTTCATTTCACCATACAAGTCCTTTCTTTCCCAAGTATGCGGTTTGCTTGGCTTCCCTTCTTAGATTATTCTCTGTTTGTCCCTATCTAGTTGAGGATGGAAAAGAGCAATAACCTCAGAACCTGGCTGTTGGACTAGCTTTCTTAATTGTAAATGTAATTCTCCTGATTGCTTTGGATATCTCTTGTATGTTTTAGATTGTATCAGTGTGGACTCCAAAATACCAACTACAATGAAATCCAAACCTAATGTACTGCAGAAAATATTTTAATTACAGTTATCTAAGCTTTCATCCTTTGGTTCCACACTGCTATCTCCTGGAGTTTTGAGATAACTAACTTCCTATTCTTCCCCTGCCCCCAATGTATCTTGATGTGGAGATAAATATTTTTTTAGCTTTATTTGGTTGTAAACTCTTCCCTATCCATTGTATAAATACACTTTTTTCCCTTTTACGTTTTAGAATATTATCTTGAACTACCTTTTTTTTTTTTTATTAACTGATGTCTTGAGGAGTTTTATTCCTGCCACCATTGATTACATCAACTTCAGCTTCACCTGTACATACACCTGTATGTGCCTCTGTCCTCACCTGCACAAGTTTGCTGCAATATATTTTGCATTATTCGTGCTGTAAATCAGCACAACTACATCTTAGGTCTGGGAGACAGGAGTGTCATTAGGTTAGAAAATTCAATCCTACAGCCTAAATGATGTAATGATTTCCAGAAAGCTGTTGAAAATAATACTACAACTGTGTCCTCTATGATTTATTTTTCTTTCCCAAGATATTGACCTTAATATTACAAAATTAATGTTGTTCTGATAAGAGATGTATTGTCAGTAATGTAGATAAATAAGCCATTTGATGGTGGGACGTGGGCTACTGGCCAGTTAACTTTATAAGTTGCAAAATTTTGTTTACGTTTGTTGAAATAACCTAGACCTAGGGTACAGTATAATTTTCCTATTAAAGCTTTGACATTATGAAACTTCAGGGGCTCTCTGTATGATATATATTTCCATAGGCACAGAGCAGGATTTTTTTTTTTATGCCGTGTCCTTTTATTTTTAGGAGATGAGACAATAGAAGTAATAATAATGTGTGGAAGAAGGCCAGGTGAAAATAATAAAAGCTGTGACAGAGGGGTCATGACAGAGTGTACCAGTTCGAAGCAGGAGCTAAACGTGACATTTGGGAGTAAACTACCCACTTAACACTCCAGTAAAGAACAATGAACCCAATGAAAAAAGGACATGTTTTCTGAACCCCTCACCTCCAGCTGGCTCTTAGCTGAGTTACACAAATCATCAGCTTCAGAAGATGCATAGTAACTTGATGTCAATGCCTGTTTTTCAGGCTCCAAGCCAAACTGGAGAGAGATTACATGTGGGACCCCAAGGCTTTCTGCTAGTGTGGGAATTTCTGATGATTTGAATTTATCTGCACTTTCTCCTGCTTGGAGGAAAGGCTCCCCCATTCAGAGGGAAAACAATCCTCAGCATAGAGAGAGGAGATGGCCAGGCAGAGAAAACACTGATGTGCTTCTGTATGGACATTTCCAAAGGCTGACTATGTTTTTTTAAAAAAAAAAATAAAAAAATCCCACCATAAAAATCCCCAAGCCAAAACCAGACTGGATCCTCATTTAGACTTTCCTTAACCATGAAATGAGCAAGTACAGTGCATAGACAACATCTACCACCACTCAAAACTATGGTGCTGGCATGATCTCTTCATAATTTCCAACCAATTAAAGTTCTCCTGTTGACTGTTTGTCCTCATCAGTGTGAACCATGATTTGTTTGGCTGCAGTCTGAAGTTATTGAACTGGTAATTTTTCCTATACGTGTGTTCTTCTGAGCCTTTGCACTTGCATTCATTCTTATACTGCTTCTGTCTAATTAAGTCAGACCTATTCAAACTCTGAAATAGAAGAGCAAAGGTCAAAAAATGTCAGACACCCTTAACAACCTCTATTAAGTCTTGTTAAACTGAAAGTGCTCTTGCTTCCAGTCCAGAAATGGCATCCTAGACTACAATAATTGATTTGACCTCCAAATAGCTACATACTACCAAGAACTCCTCTGAGCAAAAGGAGAAAGAACAGGATAAATGAGCTTAACAGAAACTGCTCCTCAGCCCAAGCCCCCATACAGCACTGGGAAAAGGAGTGGTTATTTTATCACAGTGCAGAGATTTGAATGTAAAGAGTTATAGAAATGAAACCCACCAAACTCACTACATCTTCTATAGGATTTATTTTTAAGCTGGGGAGAAAGTGAAAAGCACTGTGCTGTGTTCAGCCAACATATAAAATTGTGTTCTGTACGTGTGGAGTGGTTTGATACTGTATGAGGGGAGACAAGCTGTTTGTACCTGAAAAACAGCTAGTAGGATATTCTGTGAGACTTCATTTAATTTGAATTGGCACAGGCTGTCCTGTGTGTGGAAGATAGCAAGTTAGACAAATTGAAGGCTCTTGCACCACCATTTGATATGGATGCTTTCCTGAAAAGTCTGAGATTCAGGGTTCAAGTTGCATTAGACTCTTGAAGTGAGAGAAGGAGAGATCTTGCCTCTGGAAGTGATGCCTGTGCCCATAAAGGACACAAGAGAAGAATGGACAGAGGTCTTCTAATGGCTAGAACTTGAGGATGTGCTTCAGTCATGAGTAGAGTAGATGACCTGATTCTCTTTCTATCCACCCTTATTTTCCCAAGTCTTAAGTTATTTAGTCGGTTGGGGTAGAACAGCCTTTACCCCTGCTGCTCTGTGACCAGGAGCATTCCTAGCTTCCCTGACAGAGCTCCCACTGCTGGATATCACTAGAAGCAGCAGAATTTGCAACAGGGTCAGAATAGGTCTCTGAAACCAAGCAAGGTAATTGCCATGTATGTGTGAGCAGAAGCTTCAAGGGCCAGCCAGCAGCCGAATGAAACGAGAGCCTGGGAGCTCTTCCTTCCTTTGAGAGCACAAGAGCTCATTCTGTTTTGAAAACACAGCAGTAACAAACCCATTTTTTTCTTTGTTTAAAGTGTTAATGAATGTGATGAGAACATGCAATGGCATGAGCAACACTGTGCTTGGCAAGCTTTAGTCTGCAGAATGAAGATCAAACATGAGTTATGGATTGAAGCTGATAAGAGGTTTAGAAGCCTGGGACTTCTTTTTGATCCTGTTGGGGCAGAGAAGAACAATGTATGTACCTGTCTGCCACAAGAGACAGCCCAGGTTGCATAGGGAAGTTTCATCCCAAAAGAGTCAGACTTGCTCATATACCTTAGATCATAAGTAAATGCTGCAAAGCTGTTCTGATTTTTTTTTTTTTAAGTTAGATGTAAATCACAATATGTCAAAATGTTTAGTTAAAAATCCTACTCGATAAGATGTGGGGTTAGAAATAGATCTGGACCTTCAAAACTGTGGGTTTTTTTCCCTTGAATTTGATTACTAGACACTTTTATAGAGTTATATTTCAGTGACACAAGTAATGAAGAATCTGAACTTAGATCATTCAAGCTTCAGAAAACAGGGGAACACATTTTTCTGAAACACGAAGTTGCTTTTCAGATCTTTGAAGCTGCAACACAGTACTAAGGCAATAAATTCTCTGTGATTCTCAAGACTAGCAGGAATGGCAAAAACATTGCTAGTGAACTGGGAAGAGGGGTGATAAATTCTAAACGTTTGTGGTGCTTGTATTACCACCCTCCTTGGTGTTTTTACTAGGTGGTGGTGGGCTGGAGGAATCCCTGGGAATGTGCTAAATTGCACAGATACTGGAATCCTTTTCCACTTGAAGTAGTGACAGCAGAGAAGGGAAAGACTGAATACATATAAGAAAATATTTTTTAGCCCAAGCAGCCAGTGAGGTGTGAGAATGACTGGAGTAAAATAAAAATGTTTTCTGACAGGAAAGGAACGGATTGGTTATGTGCAGAATTAAATCAACTGCATAGAAGTTGAGTATATGGTGAGAATCAGCTACGTGGAAAGTGGCGCTCCCTAAATGACCTTTAGATCCTCATAGCTAAAGGTTCATCAGTTTAAAATTAGTCTTGGATGGAAATGGCAAATCTAGCATGCACCTCTGAAAATATAAAAGAGTATTTAAAAGTAGCTTTCTGAACACTTGGATAGAGAGGTGTTTGTAAAGAGGAAACCAGCTTGATAAATGAGAAATGAAGCTGCCTCATCCAAGCATGTATAATAGCTATTGCCATTCAATACGGCTGAAAGGTTTTTCCTGAAGCTAATGGAAAATGCAGCTTCTAGGTTGTCACTAATTTTGACAGAGACCTCAGTGTCTTCAGTTAAGTCTCACACTTAAATGGGATGTGCAAATACTCTTTCATGGTCTCTTTTGTTTTCTTGGGTGTTAAATCCAAAATTACTGGCCCTTGGTGCTGAAACCATATTACTGACAGTTGCTTGAAAGGTTGCCTGTGGTTAACCTAGTTTCTGTCTTGACTTTAAACAATCCCATAATATAATCTCCTGTCTTTTCCTCCTATCCACATCCTTGGCAAAAGTCATCATCTTTATGAGACCTTAGATTTTTTTTTTTTATTAAAAAAACCAATGAAACAAAAAACCAAACAAACCCCACAGAACTTATTTCCTTTTCTGTTCTTCTCATCCTGCATTATATGTAACATTTCCTTATATGCCATTTGATCATAAGTGGAATTGTAGGTGCTATGGAGTAGTGACTGGCTAAGGCTGGTGCACACGTGATTTCCACCCTTGTGTCTAAGGGTCTGCTGAAATCAATAAAATTTCAGTAGAGTTAGGAGCCTTGATACTTTTAATCTGGCCCTGAGTGTTCATGCATTATGAAGGACAATAAAGTCCAAACATTTGTTATAAGGTGTCAGAACATGAATGCTGTGGGGTACTTTGAATCAGTGGAAGCTCTTTGAAGCCACTGGTGTGATGCGAACTTTCATGGCTATAGCTGGATTAACACCTGGTATTTTTGCAAAGAGAGAGTCATCACAACCAACTTCAGACCCCTTTTAATCCTTTATTCAAAATCTGTGCTCTGGAGAAGTGTGTTTATTTTGTTTCATTTTTCACTCAATTATCTATTGTTTGTGCATTTCAGATATACCATTATGAATACAGCATTAATATGGTACGCTTGTTACTTCATGTGTGCCGAGCACACAATGTTAAATTATTGCATGCATTGTAAAGTGGTGAGTTCAGTATTATTGAGAGGCTCTGCTCCATTTGTTTTTTTTTTTTTACTTTAATCAAAAACCAGAGCTATCTCAATCAAAAAGTTTCTTAAATTTAAAAATACAATGTACAAGATTCATCTGCCTTTCTCTGAAGCCTGGGGTGGGATTCTTGGAAATGTTAGACCAATTATTTCTAAGTGATTTAAGAAAGGGAACCACATACAGAGCAGCGTTAATTCTCGGCCTTTTGCATTCAGAATTTTTACGCAAGGCCTCAACTAAGAGCATGAGTGTAGAGAAAGAGCAAAGGTTAAATATATTCTGGGGTGCAAAGATTAAAGTTTCAGTTAGACATGTAACCACTAAGGTAGGAACAAGGTGTCTTTTTTTTGCCTGCTGATAAATAGAGGGGCTCTGCATAGGGGCAACTGAGGGGGAACCAGAGAAGCTCAAAAAGGTCAGAAGCGTCCCATGCATTAGAATCTCTTACCATGACCTTTCTTGCAAATCAAATATTATGTCAGTCCCTGCTGCAGAGTGATATGAGAAGTGGCAGGGTGTGACTTCAGTGCCCCAGTTTTGCTGATACATTTATTACCTGCTCTTAAACAAGACCTAGCTACTTTTCTGGATTTTCCTCTGCCTCTCATTTTCTTTGCCTGCCTTTCTAGAGCAGGATACAGACTGGTTTTCTGTTTTACACACTGCAGGGGACAGTGCTGCCATTGTCACTCGTTGGTAAGTGTGTTGTCCATAATTCTCTTGCTGATGGTTTTCTTTGTTGGGGGTCTGAATGAGAGGTAAGTGTATTTTAGGAGGTGAATGTAAACTTTCCTTGTGATGTAGCAAGGATCTGATGTCCCCCTCAGCTGCAAGGATTATAAGGTCACCACAGAATGCTGTTTTCATCCTTCTGACATGACAGGGACCTTGTGTTAAACCAAAGTATGTTTTGCTGCTTGCATGAGTTTCATGCATGCATGAGTTTTCAAATATGCACTTAATCTGCACATTAAATATTAAAGTTCCTCATAACAACTGGGTTACTGGGTTTTAAAATGCACGTGTCTCAACAGCACAAACTGGTTCTTTCAGTGACTGCACTTTTATTGGCTTGTTATGCAAAGAAAAAGATAGAAAGCTTTGTCACAGCCCCTGACTGTCTAGGAAATCTGTGAGTTGATAGGTTTGATATCCCAGGTTTTGTTCAGACAGTGCTCTCGCAATTCAAATAATTACATTGCCCAATAAAACCAGGAGAAAAACAATTTTCAGAAACAACAATCTGAGTTGGCTAGAGGGTAACTACTTTTATTATACACAGAGGAAACATGAAACCTGCTTGTATTCCAGGAGAAGAAAGGGATCAGAGTATTCTGTCATATAGATCTAAGACTAAGAAAACAAACATGGCCTCAGTTTTCTTAGAAGTCAGCACAGGATTTTTCTTTTCTCCATAAATGTAATGGATGGGTTCTACACAGCTGCAAAAAAGGATTTAGTATTTGTCAGTATGTTCCAGAGGCAAACAGGGAAAAACTCTTAGAATTGAGACTAGTAAAATATGCTTTCAGGGTTAAACCTGTTCATCCTGTGTTATACTTGGATGACTGCAATCGGGTTGACTGCAAAGGAATTTAAGAACTAGTGTTACAGCTCTGGCATTGGAGTAAGACCTTGGTGTTCTACAGTCTAGAGCCTAAGTCACCTGGGTCTAGTTTGTCCAGAGACTTATCCCACAGGACATCTTGAAACAGGCTTCTAACAAGTTTTAATTGTCCTGATGAAAGGTTGACCTTTTCTTGCAAAGTAACAGCTGAAAAAAAGTCAGACTTCTTCACAGCAGATTTAACAAGTATTTTTAAGTCAATTATTTGTGAATAGTAACTTTAAGAAATCAGGAGCAATTATCCTTCGTTATCAGTGTGATCATCATTGTGTCAGTGGTCATTCTCAGAAGTATCCAGTGGGCTGAACCCTGACCACTATATGAAGTAGTGGTGCAGTTCTTGCTTCGAAGAGGTTACAGTTCCGGTTAATGATGTCGAGGCACAGGTTTGTGTGGGGGAAAGTTCTGTGATTATATGAACATGTTTTCTTCTGTGCTAACTGTATGCACAAAGTAGCTTTCCATCTTTCTGGCTGTTTTGAGGAGGAATATGATGTGCTTACAACTGAAGATGCATTAAGGAAAAGAACCAATAGAAGGACTTGCAGAAATGAGGTTGGGGTTCACATAATTGATAGAATGATGAATGGAAATGATTTTGGCAGGTGGTGTTTCCAGCTGCATTGACAAGTGACTGTAAAGTTACAATGACAATGTGGTTTAATATGTTGGCAACAGCTCTGGTAGCCTAGTCTAAAAGGATGTGCAGGAAGGGGTCACTCAATGTGGAAAAGAAAAGAGGGGAAGAAAATGTTTGCAGTTGGACTAGAAGGATCCTTTCAATTTCAGCTGTCCCTGGACATCCATGTAAAGATGTCAGAAAAGACAGATGAAGAAGTGAGAATAAATGGAGGGTGATAAATAGGTCAGTAGAAGTGAGGTACATTTGCAACTTATTGGCATGCAGGGCACAACAGCAGCAGAGGGACTCGGACAACAGACTTGGAGGCAGGTGTTTTGCAGAGGAGCAGAGGCTGGAGACTGATGGCACACCCAGAGGAGCAGAGGAGGCTGTCTGGACAATCTAGATTTGAATGATCTGAATCACAAAAGGAGCCAAACATTCCAGTGATGCAGATTCTCTCCTTGGATTTTTTTTTTTTTAATGAATTTACTGACTTTGAGCCCAGCAGCTGAAAAACCTGCTGAATGAGTTTCTCTGTAGATAGAAGAGAAAATCTGTAGTCTGAGAAAAACATTATATGTGACAGCTTTGACAGAGGGCTCATGAAATCACAGGGAACATGGACAGAATACAGCACTTGGGTTATCCTGTTTGCCTACCTTCGTTTTGCTACCACTAACTGCCTCGGCCTTAGTACACAGAATCACAAAAAAATATAACCACATAAACATTCTCTGCTAGGTGAACTTTGTATAGAAAAGTCCAGAAATATCACATTTAATTACCTGAAACCGCTTATGCTGCCTGCATCTTAAGAGACTGGCTATCATCTTGCAGTGTGTGATTCGAGGTAAGATTAGATTTGCTGTAGATAAGCAGCCGGTAAGCTGACCATAATTCTGTAGTATGTGGGTGTTTCAGTGGTGTGCTGCCATGTGCTTGGCGCTGGTGGACGGCAATTATAGATCCACCTGGAATACAATCATGTGGTTAGATCCGTTTCCTCAGAAGGAAACCAAATAGAGGGCGAGAGTAACAGAAAACTGCCTTTAAAATAACCCCTGACAGTCTGCCGACTTCTGTGACATCTTAATGTTCACATTGCACAATAAAGGGAGTAGATTATAGCTATTAATGCAGGCAGCAGAACTATTGTTAAGTGTTTTAACTCTTGCTCTGTGATGTAGCGGGTGCTAAAGCTGCAGGTATCTGTGTATTGTTGTTTGTTCCTGCTTTGGCTTGGGAAGCGCTGCTAACGTGTGCTCCTGGGGAGAACTGGGCCTGGGGGACACGAGCGGCAAGAGGAACAGGAACTCTCACGTATGGCAAGAGCCCAACTGGAATCCCGTGCTGGAGAGGGTCCAGCACACGTGCAAGGCATTGCTTCCCTGTGGTATTTCTGATCTCCATACATTGAAGACTTTCTTCTGCAGAATTTTGCCTGCATCAGGAATCTTTAATATTTCTGCAAAACATCTTGGGGGGTGGAGGGGAATGATTCTTGCTTCAGGCTCTTCTCCCGAGATGAGGCAATGAAAGAATGACATGCCCAAGATACTGCCATCCTTCTTTTAAATGTAAATCAAGGTGATTAATGTAGTTGCATAAGAGATGTCCATCTAGTAAATCAGGCATTAAGGTGTTGTTCAAATGAAGCATTTTCTAGCAATCTGGCTTTGAGATGAAATGGATAATTGTAGCTAGACCTGTATGCAGGAAAAAAAATGGCAATGCTGTCCAGGTCAGTGGCAGGTATTGGTCTCCTTTTATGGATCAAGAAGCAACCTCGAGTTTTCACCAAAATGATGGACTTCACTAACAATTGATCAATGAATTCCTTCCATTAGAGGCATGCGTAAGACTCTGTGAGGAAGCACTGACAATTTGCTGCTATTTGGTATTACTTCTACTTTATGTAACCTAATAATCATCTGACCAGTTCTCCTTAGGCTCCCCATCGGGTATGTATGTAGGAGTCATAAGCTGTGTGCTCTTGGATAGATAGGTACGGATGGAAGTATGCCAAATCAGGTGTAGTGACAAAACACCCATTACTGATTTATTTCCATTGATTCACACATACATTTTTGCATGGGAAATCCCAGAAGAAGAAAGCCCTTGGTGCAAAAAAATGATTTGCACAGAATCACTCCCAGATTTTACTTGAATTTGGGAATTGAACTTCCCAGGAAACTCTGGTGCCAGCAACTTCTTGGAAATGTCAGTGATGCTTCTCAGCCAAGAGTGCAGTAGCTTTGAATCTGCCTAGGGAGTGCAGGCAAGTCAAAGAGGATATTGGCAATTTCAAGTAGATACTGGATTCAGTGTTTCCTCACTAGGCTCACTCATTAAGAGGAATATGCACTGAACTCAGAAGCTATTGACCTGAGGCACCTCTAGCATTTTAACAAACAGCACCTGTAGACAATATAAGAAAGCCTTGTTTAATGTTTTTTAAATATTAATCTCTCTTCCTTGGAAGCATATCTGATGATATCTAAAATATTTTCTTAACTGGATAATATGAGTAATTTTAACTGGAAGAAAAATCCAGTACAGTAAATCCCTGTATGTGAGACTTAGTGAATGATCTCACAGAGGAGAAAACCCACTTGTTTTCACCTCTGCACTGCATGAGTTTTCAAAAAAATCTTTACATTCGAGTCAGCCAAATTCAACTAAATACATCTGTCAGTATTTGGTCTTGGCCATCTCTTCTCTTATTTCATTACCTCCTGGGCTCAATAAACCACAATCTCTAAAGAAAAAGCTAGTGAAAAGGGCAGTTAGAGACGTCTGGTCAGTTATGAAGAAGAGGCTATTAGATGACCTGCCAAACATAATATCTGGTTAATTCTTTTTTTCCAAGGCTACCTGGGAGCTTCCATGTCTCTTTTACTTCATAAGTTGACCGATGAAAACGAGGCTTTCCTCACCAGGATAGAAATAGTTGTACCTAATAGTCCAGATATAGAAAGAGTCCTGTCAGCCACTGTGTCCTTAT
This sequence comes from Scopus umbretta, assembly GCA_013400535.1. NCBI lineage: Eukaryota > Metazoa > Chordata > Aves > Pelecaniformes > Scopidae > Scopus > Scopus umbretta. The sequence goes on from VZTL01059327.1 coordinate 33,763, forward strand.
GTGTAGGTATGCTAAGAGGATGAATACACTATAAAAAGTCCACTTTTGTGGAACCCTGCATAATATTCTGCTTTAAGTCAAAATTCAGAGAAATCTGACAGGCTATAAAGTACAATTAAAACTGAGCACATCAGTAATAAGAAGCCACAAAGCATGCATAATCATGAGATAAATGACCTCAATGGACAGATGATGATGAGCCAAGGAGAAGCCAAGGTCAATTATCAGAACTTCTAATTTTAATGCTATAATTAATAATGAATATTTCAAGAAAGAATGTTTAAAGACTAATTGTATTCCAGTATTAAAACCTGTTAAACGTTAAACTTATGCAATTTATGCAAATTAATCAGATAAGAAGAGACAATTAAGGTTTATAATTAACAGATAAATACAAATGATCCCATGATGAAGGTCTTGGTTTCTCCTCTGTCTTATGAGACAATGTAATTGATTTTTATAAATGCTAATTTATATGCACTGCTAACCATTAATACATTGAAAAGATAATTTATTAAATTAAAGATGAATAGTAGTGTATGCAAAGATAGTACCTGAGTTTTCAACATCTTAAAGATGAAAAGGAAGCAGGAAGAAACCAAAGCTTTTGAATGCAATTTTGCTTTTTTTTCCAGCAACCTTTGACATGCCAAGTATGAGGTATAGGAAAAAAGTTTAGTGGAGACAAACAGTCTTTGTTCAATAAGTCTTTACGTGACACTGAGAGAGATTTTTGGCACAATCCTCGCCTTTTAACATTTGTTCTCGTGGACTAGAAGTAACGTGCATTCTTATTTTGCTTTGCCTTTCTGTGCTTTTTCTTTGTGTTCTTGTCCGAGAAGATGGCACGTTCACCCTGGAATGAAGCTGCTTGTAACAGGGCAGGGGGATTTTTTCAGGACGAGTGTGTGAACTTGGCATTCTCTTATAAACAGTCACCTCCTTACTTTCTGAGGTGTTATGTTGACTGTGTGCTTTTTTTTAAGAGTTACTGACTTCTCCTTTTTAAAATGTACGATGGCACTTTGCCAGCTCCTGTACATATAAGTATGGTAAGTCTCTCTCCTTTCTTAGCTTTAAAGTTCAGTATTAATAGGATTTTTGAACCAGCTATAAAAAGGCATGCATTCCACATTATTTTTTGTATCCACCCTCAGAACTGTAATACTATCTAGATTTGTAAATGCAGCTGCAAACTTTAGGTACAATTAATTACATGTAGCTTTATCTTTCACAGCTCTTCCCCTCTCCTCCTTTATTTTCCAAGGGTGAGGTTGTTGGCTGAACTGTGGCAAAGCAGATTCTTGCAAGGGAGCTCCAGGACGGTGGCTCCCAATGGTCCAAAGAAAACCCTGAAGGGTCAGGGAAGGAGGAATGGAGCAACCATGCTGCGATAGCAGATTTGATTACCTCTAAGATTAAATTTCAAACAAAAACATGAGAGATCTTTGCAACATCTATTTTTCAAAGGATACTTGATAATTTTTTCCCCCCATTTCTCTCCTGACTCCTGTCCTTGGTGTTGTAGTCTGTCCTGGGTTGCACTCTGTGGAACTGACGTGGGATGTCAGCGCTGCAAGAGCTTCAAAAAGTACAGAGACTTTTGCAGGCATAAGCAAAATTTGCACCTACTGATGCAATCCGTGGAAAATCTATGGTCTTCTATCAAGGAGTGATGTGGTCTGCTGACTTCAGTGGGGCTTCTGGATCTAAATCCGTGCAGAATTTGACTTAAAAAGACAGGCATTCATTTTTTGCCCCCAGCAGATACAATACAGCCTAGGATATTCTTCTGAACACATTTCCTGTGCTGTCACAACCAAGTGAGGAACAGCACACTTATCTTCTTGTCTTTTCACACAGATCATTTTCTAACACAGATTAGCTGTAGATATTCACCATAAATCAGAATTATGGCCCTCTGCTTCTAGATGTCAGTATGATGTGATTCTCCCAGCTCCTGATTGTCCTGGTTTCCTTGAACAAAAAATACTGTCAACAATTTGTGATAATTTGTGATAATTCCACAGTATCTAGCATGCTACTGACATAGGCATTATAAAAGAAGTGTGTCCACTTTCAGTGATACATTGAAGAAATGTCTGTTCCCTAATTGTTTGTGGGACAATGAACCCAAGTGGTAAGGCAGATTTTGTTCAGTCAGATGCAGATTTTCCCTCTCTGGGAGTTTCATATTTTAGTCAGGCCCCCTCTGCAAAGTGCAGTGGTGGTAAAAAGCCTCTCATGTCTGTTGCCTGCCCATCAAGTACATCAATGCTCCGAGTAAGAGAATGGCAAGCTACTTTTAATACTTCTTTTCAGAGGCCTTTTAATCCTAGGTAGCCAAATGTGTGGACAGAAAGCATGATTAGAAGGAATGTTAGTTGGACTCGCCTGAGGCTCTTGGGGTGTCCTAACCCTCTGCTGCAGCTGGAGCCAGCTGGAGCAAGAGTGTAAAATGGTGGGGGTCTCTGTGCTTGGGGTGGTGCTGGGCACTGGAGCAGCCTGGCAGGTGGTGGGTTGCCGCCCAGGCAGAAACCCTTTTGGGCTCTGTCAGGGTTTCAGTGGGACACTTGTTGCTGTTGCAGTGATTCAGCGTTTTGCAGTGAAACCCCCTTTCACTGGGAAGTTGCAGATTGATTCTAGTGACAAGTCTCTGTAAAGGTCTAGTAAGCAAGTCTCTTGGGAATTTTGAGTGTAAAGCCTTTTTTGTTTCAAGTCTCTAATGAGCCTGAATGTAATTAATAGATTTGCAGTGAAAAAACTCATTACCTTTGATTCTGGAGATAAAACTCCAGATATTTCTGAAATGTTTAATTACATAAGAGATGCTGCCCTTGTATTAAGATGCAAGACTGTGGCTTTGATTTTTAAAATAATAATAATAAAGACAATTTCAGGACACTTTTAAAGTGACCTACTACATTTTCCATTCCTTCCCCGCCCCCACCCCCTCAAGGGTACTAGAGTTTTGTATCTGTTCATACTCAACTAGAATCACGTTTAAAACCAGCCTCTAGAGCATGTAGCCTCTTCCGGAGGCTGAGTACTCCCTGCAACCAATCAATAAGACCAAGCTGTGGCTCCTGTCCTAATGAGACCGATTGTAGCCACCCTAAGGATATTTTTTTCTACTTTCATGGAAATTGTGTAGCAAGGACTGCTTTAAAAATTATTCTTCCTGGAAAATAATGCTATAACATCAAGTCCCTGACAAACGTACAGTTCACAGAGTGGGTTCTTGGCTACTTCAGAAGCCTGGAAATGCGTGTCCTTTGCTGCTCAGAAAGCTTCTGCGTCAAATGATAATGCAGGATGTAGTTCAGTGTGAGCATGGGTGTGAGGGTCTGCTAAAAAGGAATAAAATCTCTGGAGACATCCTTGCCTATACTCAAACCTTTTCTTTATAAAGGATGAGAGGTCCTAAACAGTGTCTTTCTATTTTTCCTGTCGCCACTTTTTGCATCAGTATCGCCTAACACGGATGACTTCGTAGAGTCAGTACATAAGGAAGACTACACCCAAAACTCCCAATCTTTTGTGCGTGCCAGGAAGAGTTTTAGGGCTGTCAGCTGCACACAATATTGATTTAAGGAGAGAGCTATAAAATGTTTTTATGAAAATAAGACCAAGGCCAAATGTGAGTGACAAACTATGAACAGGAGGGCAAGGTCCTGGTGACAGAAAGGGCTGTTTGACTTTGTGACAGTGGCACAACTTAATGGGATGTAGTGGGACTGTGTCAGTTGGTATACACGAAGGGACGAAGCCTAGCTGAGCATCTGGCTGTCTCGAGTACAACCTGCAAGTCAGGTGGAGGCAGGCACTCACTGGTCCGACCCGAGTCAGTCTGAGCATGGGCAAACACAGCGAATACAAATTGAGTATTTTTGAAGAGTGAGGAAGAGTATGTCTGCAAGACACTTAAAGCAAGGGGAAATTTCTAATATGTAATACCAGAAGTATACTTAGACAGTAAATAGGTATTTTTTCACTAATTAAGTGCTAACCTTTTTTATTTCTCTGAACTAATGTATGACAATATACAATTATATGATAATAATGAAAACATTCTAATAATTTGAAAATTATTTTCTGAACCTGTTAATTTATTATTATGTATATTGCACCTCATCAGTCCTTTACAAGCTTTGTTGTAGTTTTTAGTTACATGATAGGAATTAAAATTAGAGGTGTTTAAATTTGGAAAGCATTAACATTTTTGAATGTATTGTTAAGTAAAACCAGTATTTCAGAAATTTCCTATGGAATTACAAATCTGTTTAAATGTTGTCAGAAAACTTCTGTTTGAAATTTCATGAAAGTACTGGCAATTGTTCAGTTTTATAGTTTACATAATCCATTTTGCGAAAACATCAGCCTTCTTCATTTCAGCCACCAGGAGACACTTGCTGTACAGAAGTGATAAGGTGCTTTAGCTTTTTTTAAGCAAAAGCTGCCCAGAAGGATTTGACAAATAAAGTACAGCTGACAACGTTGAAATCATTATAATGGGACATATTTCAGCCACAGAGGAAGCTGGAGGGAACCTGTGGAGGTCATTTAAGTCCTACACGCTGCCCAAAGCAGGGCTAACTTCACGGGTATCTCAGGTTGCTCTGCCCACGCCAATCAAGCATGAATGTCTCCGCAGAGGGAGATCCCACAGACTCTCCAGGCAACCTCTTCCAATATGTTACTACTCCTATTGATGTTTTTTCCACCTTTATACCCAATTGGCATTTCTCTTGTTGCAGCTTGTGA
>VZTL01059330.1:0-11387 GCA_013400535.1 Scopus umbretta
GTATGGAATACCCCTTTGCTCAGCTGGGGTCAGGTGTCCTGGGTGTGTCTCATCCCAACTTTTTGTGCACCCCAGCCTACTCGCTGGTGAGGTGGTGTGAGAAGCAGAAAAGACCTCGAGTCTGTGTAAGCACTACTCAGCAATAACTAAAGCATCTCTGTATTATCAACACTGTTTTCAGCAGAAATCCAAAACATAAGCCCATACTAGCTACTATGAAGAAAATTAACTCCATCCCAGCCAAAACCAGCACAACATGTAAATTTAGGAGGTCAGTAATTTAAACCAAAATTACTAGTTAGTATTTGAAAGTAATGTAGAAAAGGATGATTTCATATTTAAATAACAGTAGGAATTTCCATGGCTTCTGAGCATTCAGAAAGACTTTAATTCTTCATATGAGTTCCCAATGCCAAAAGGAAAGTTCATTTTATAGCTGCTGGAACATAAAGCATCTGCTATGTTCTTCTGTATTAGGTCTTTCTTTTTATCAGATACAACAGCAGGTTTTTTAAACATCATTCTAACCAGGCTTTGTGGCAAAATGTCTCAGTTCAGAAAACTATGCTTATGAATTGTTTATTTTTGTCTTTCTCTTGCTTTATGAAGAGGACTCCACAGAATTTCTTTCTGAAATATCTTCTAAGCCACAGAATAGGATTTTCCTGTATTGCCTAGGAAACAGCTTTAGGTAACCCAAAAAACCACACTTAGTTTGGTATAAAAATGTTGCCGTGGAGAATTATACTGGTATAAGTTCAGATTTTTAAGTGTACCTGTATATATTATGGTGGTGCAACTGGTAAAATTTCTGCAAACATAGATTGTTACTGTTGGTAATAGGCATCTCTATAGTATTAAGCTTTCTGGTTGGCCCTTTGTCAGAAGAGTGTTGAATAACATTATGGACTCAGTGGAGAGTTGCCAAGGAATTTTCTGCCAGGCAGTTTATGAACTGATTATGGATACTTCATAGGCTACAAACTAGTTCAGAGAGATCATTACTTACAGAAGAATCAGGCCAAAAGTTTCAAGTACCTACTGTTAAAAAAGCATCAAGATCAAATGAATTATGGACTCATTGGTTATCACAGCTCCAGACAGAGCATTGTGAATTTGGTAGGTGCCATTAGGGTTTCTTTGGATTACAATCTCAGGTGTTTTTTCTAAGGACACATACTTGCCTGACTGTTAGCATCTAGTGTCCTTTAAAATGCTCTAGATCATACCTTCTGTAAGCCCCCTATATTATTTGCCAGCCTGTTTGGATGTCCTAAGTACCTAGGGCATTTCAAATAGTATCAGATAAGTAAATTTAGGTAACTGAGTACATCCCAAAGTCAAAATATTCAATGGAATTTGGAGCCATTAGGCTTCAGATAAGAGAGCTGTTCATTTTTTTAGGATGAGAGGAAATGTCCTCAAGTTGTGGCAGGGGAGGTTTAGATTGGATATAAGGAAGAATTTCTTTGCTGAAAGAGTGGTGAGGCATTGGAACCGGCTGCCCAGGGAGGTGGTGGAATCACCATCCCTGGAGGTATTCAAAACACATGTAGATGTGGCACTTTGTGACATGGTGTAGTAGACATGGTGTTATTGGGTTGAAGGTTGGACTAGATGATCTCAGAGGTCTTTTCCAACCTTAACAATTCTATGATTCTATGATTTCATTTACTCCTGTGCAGGAGTCCCATGTCATTTTAGATGTCCCATGGAACTCATTTCACCTCTAGCTGCATCATGTCTATCAACCTCTATGGATGTCTTGGATATTACAGTGGCACCAGATGCCTATATTTTCTAAAATTTGTCTTTGATTTCTAAAAGCTAGAAATCTCTGTCTGAGATCTTCTGGTGACCAGTTCACACATATTGACCAAGTATCATTTGTAATGCCCTTCAGCTGCTTGGCTGCCAGGCATACCCTGCAGACTTAAGGAGGTGTATGTCTTCCACAGGTCTTTTGACATACCTACTAATGCATTTTGGATGTTTTGGATGCCCTACATTCTCCAAAGATGGTTAAACTTCATGAACAATCAATCAGTGGAGAGAAATAATCTTTCCAGGGGCATTTGATCTGAACAGTCTGTGACATCAGTCTTAGGATGAAACTAAATGAACCTGGAGGTGATTTTCTGAGAGCTTAAATATTGAACACACAAGTTTTTATCACTGTTTCAAATGCTGTAGGATGTCCAAGACTTCCATGTGTGTCTGATAAATATGTCTTGGGAACTGTGTGAGATCTGTGTCCTGGAGTAGCAACTGGAAAACAGACAGGGTAACCAGTTTTTTAATGGTACTGCAAATGGACAGCTGACTCAAGACCATAGCTTTTAAAAAACAAAGCTAGGGCAGAAGAATCCCACCAATGGCCTAGTGGAAAGAGAAGGCTGAAGTTGACTGAAATTATGTGAATTGTTGAAAAAGGACTGAATCTTCAGCTTTTTGAAGAGAGGGCTTTCACGCCTAATTCCAGGAGGGGATTAAGGCTGGTGAAATCTGGCTACCTGCACCTACCCAGTAGTAAAATATAGATGGGTCTAATTTCAGATACATCTTCCCTATTTTGTGAATTATGTTCTGAGAATATCTGACAGCACTGTGATATGGATGTGTGCAGGTAGACGCAAATTTCTCTGTGCTCTGATGTAGGTATATCCTGGGTGGATATAGCTGTAGGCCTTCTAAAGTAAAGCTGTTTCATAGCCAACTGATTTGGAGCGTACATAGAGTAAGTCTGCATCTTTCTACATGTACATGTGTGTACCTACACTGTCTTTTGCTTCTATAAAGAGGAGAGGACTATGGCAGAATTTATGAAAAAATCAGTTTTGAAAATAAAACATGAACTAATATAAGACCTTCTGAGGAAAAAAAAACAAGTTTTATTATAAATTAAGAATGAGTCAATAAAAGGGATAATGCTGAAGCCCTTTAAAGGTGTGCTTTGGTTGATGTAGATGACCTTGAAATGTTTGGGATGAAATATACAATTCCTATACTAAGATTTTTTAATTTTATTTAATCTTTTTGATAGCTATATTACGTAAAATAATTTGTCTCTTCTTTTTCACAATGTGTTCACGATACCAGATACTAAAAAATCTTTTCAAGAAAACATGAAAATACTACAAAAGAGATTCAGATATTTTACCCAATGGTGGTTGTCATGTTCAGAAACTTACCTGGGACAAAATCTGGGACTGTTTTTTCACTTTTTTTGTTTAAATGTCTATGTTCACTCATTAGTTTTAATATGATTATTTTTTACTACCCTTACAAAGCAGTACGTGTGGGAGTGTGTGTAGTGTGTTTCTGTGTGAGAGGACTAGAGGAAAGAAATATTAACAACCTTTAAATGCTTTTGAGAGAAATAGAAAAATAAGATATTTGTCTGGAGACCAAGCTGACTACTGGCTAGAACATCTTGGTACTCACCAGAGATGAATAAATTTTTTGAGATTCTCTCACTAATCATTTCTTGTGTTCTAGCTTTTTAGTATATTAAAAACATATATAAAAAAGTCCAGAACTAGTCTTCTTACATGATATTAATTATGCCCATAAAGACCCCTATGGGAGAGTCAACCCTGATTAAGTACTTTCAGTGTTATTAGCTATAATAAATCTAATATACAGTGGGCTTTAAGTATTATTTGTACATATGCAGTTATGGGCTTTGTGTTTCCAGCTCCTTTAAAAATTTGTTAAATTTTTATTGGTTAGTAAAAGTAGAATTACACACTTTATGGTGAGCATGAAATATATCCAGAAATTCTGTAAAATTACTTTTATCATAGTTGCCAAGATGTTGTCCTGGTATACGTAGACTGTAACAAAATATTATTCACATAGCTTCAGAAGAAAACAGGTCACAAATAAATTATTTTTAGAGTCAGGATAAATTTCCACTCCACTGCCAAGAACAGGTTGAATCTTTCATCAATATTTTATTGGATCAATTAATTCACAAATAGTAACAATGTTGTTAGAGGAGGAAACCAGGAAGAATCTTTGGTTACGTAGCAACTGTACTGCAATACAAGTGCAATGTCTAGAAGGCTCTGGCTAATTTAAGCCAGAGTTAAATTCAGAACTGTTGACAGAGTAGTAATAGACAGACAATTTCCATAGGAACTTGCAGTCTAGACTGCTTCTTTGCCCTCTTTTAGGTAGCAAGACAGACCAGGTTATTAGTTTATTTTGCCGCACAAACCAAAGTGTACTATGTGCTTACCAGTATATGTGTGGAAGCATGTAAACATTAAAAGGAAATAGAAAAGATATTAAAAATATAAACATTAAAAGGAAATAGAAAAGATATTAAAAATATATTTTTATGATTAGCCAAGGCTTTCCATCTAAATAAAAGCATGTTTCTGGAATTTTTTGAGACCTAAATCACCTTCTGGAGATGTATAACTGTTTTAATAGATTAGGTAGGATGACTTAAATTATACGTAATTGTACCTAAAATTAGATGAGATCAGTTGAGGTAAAACTGGACGGATGAACTGCCAACTGTACATGCTGCATCTGTGCAATTAGAATGAACCTTGTCTTTACCTATATGTTTGGATTTTTTTGAAGACTTCCTTTAAAATACAAAGTATAAGTTATTTCTCCTTGTTTTGTGAAAATGAACACTCCTCAGCTTTCATGAGAGTTATCCTGTGCTTTGGTTTGCAGTAGTTTGCTTTGTCTTTTGCTTAGCTTAGGTAACTTTGGCAGCACAGATTGTTTCTTTCTTTGTAAAACATAGCACATCCTACAGTTTTATATAAATGATTATTATTAATAATAATGTAGCTATATTTTCTATTAGTGTTAATATTTACTAAGGGTGAAATCAATTCCCTCTTAGAGAGTCTGAGTGATAGACTTTTGCATAAAGCACAACAAAACCAAGATAAGAGTATACATAAAGATGAGAGGTTATTAATAGATAATTCAGATATTTTTAATTTTACTAAGAATAAGTCAAAACCAGTAAGTAATACATGTATTTTCATTGTCTAATTCTAGTGTACCAGTAGGCTCAGGTTTCTTAGGAAATGAGGTAGTTTATTCTTAGTACAGCACTAGAGCTTCAGGAAGAGCTGTTGTCCTTGATTGTCCCTCCAGTCTTGAAGGTCCATAGCTGTGAATGCAGATGAACAGGCTTAGTGTGTACAAGGGCACATAGACTTGTTACAAAAAGCAAGGTATAAAGAAATTGATATCAGAAACATGAAAGTCCTTGAGGACAGTAGAGAGATCGTAGCAGGAATAGTGTTGTACTTAACAATATTTGTTTCCTGTGCCTTGGGCAGAATAATTTTTCTGCTGATGTGCTCAGTGAGAGAGAAAATATGATCTTTTCAAGATCTTTCACTTGTAATATAAGACTTCTTGTTACCTTTTTTCCCCAATCCAAATTGCCCAAATACAGCAAGTACGCTACAGTAATAATTTCATTTTAAATAAAGTTCAATTTAATAAGCTGCCTGCCTTCATGGCAGAACATTTTAAACTTTCACTATTCATCTGTTGTCTTGTTTTTAACTATCATGGATTTTCAAAAAATGCTTTGGAAGTAGTCTTTTATTTGGTTTGCTTGGCAAGGTTTTGGCAGCAGGGGTGACTACAGGGCTGGTTTCTGTGAAGATTTCTGCGAGAAGGTAGAAGCTTCCCCTATGTCTGATAAAACCAATGCCAGCCAACTCCAAAAGGGACCTGCCACTGGCCAAGGCCGAGTCAATGAACAATGGTAGTAGCTCCTCTGGGTTAACATATTTGAGAAGGGGGAAAAACTGCTGCACAACAGCACCTGGCAAAGAGGAGTGATAAAATGTGAGAGAAACAACTCTGCAGACACCAAGGTCAGTGAAGAAGGAGGGGGAGGAGGTGCTCCAGGCACCAGAGCACGGATTCCCCTGCAGCCTGCAGTGAAGACCATGCTAAGGCAGGTTGTCCCCAAGCAAGCCATGGAGGTTAACGGTGGAGCGGATATCCACCTGCAGCCCATGAAGGACCCCACGCCAGGGCAGGTAGATTTACCCAAAGGAGGCTGCGATCTCATGGAGGGAATCCCATGCTGGAGCACGTTGGTTGGCAGGACCTGTGGCTCCATAGGGTACCCACGCTGGAGAAGTCTGTTCCTGAAGGACTGCACCCCGTGGGAAGGACCCATGCAGGAAAGGTTTGTGAAGAAAGACTCACATTGAAGAATTTTGTGGAGGACTGTCTCCCATGGGAGGGACCCCATAGTGGAGCAGGGGAAGAACATGAGGTGGAAGGAGAGGCAGAGTCAACATGTGATGAACTGACCACAATCCCCATTCTTCATCCCCTGTACTACTCTAGGGGATGAGGTAGAGAAAACTGGGAGTGAAGTTGAGCCTAGGAAGAAAGGAGAGGTGGAGAGAAAATGTTTTCAGATTTTGGTTTTGTTTCTCATTACCCTACTCTGATTCTGACTGGCAATAAATTAAATTAATTTCCCCAAGAAGAGTTGTTTTGCCCTTTACAGTAGTTGCTGAGTGATCTCCTGTCCTTATCTCAACCCATGAGCTTTTCATCTTATTTTTCTCCCCGTGTCCAGCTGAAGAGGGGTAGTGGTACAGTGGCTTGTGGGCACCGGGCAGCCCCCAAGGTCAACCCACCATAAGTTTATTATATAACCCCAGTTGACCTGAGCAACTAGACAAAGTTCAGGATTCAGTGCATTGTTTGTAGTAGGAGAAGAAATGGATTAAATTGAATCAGGAATTTTGTTTGTTTATAAAAGAGATATAAAGTTTTTTATCTCTGAACACAAGATGACTCAAACAACATGGGACTTTACTTTTATCTCCTATACCTTTTCTACTGGTCAACGTATAGTTCCCCGAAATCCTCCTTCCTACCAATTTCTGTTGCTACTACCTGGTTTCTGTACTTATCCATGATTATTTCTCTGCTTCAGTCCTCTGCTGACACTTCTATTCATGCACTTAAAAATAAACTTAGAAATTCTCATTGATGCTCTCATCCCATTTAGGTTATATTTTCCATCAGATTTCATGTACCTTTGCTTGATCACAGACTTTTGCCTACTGCAGACACTTGAGTTTCAGAAAGCATTATTGTTTCTACAGTATTAAATGCAGGACACCAACTATGACTACTAGTTTCAACAGCATTTTCTCTATCTCAAAGAAAGCTTTATTCACATTTTTATAGCTGAGTAACCAACTATAGCTGGGCTTACTAGTACGTGACTGGGACAAGTAATCAAGCTGGCTGCATAAAGAAGGTTCAAAGCATTAGCTCAATCATTATCAAACTTCTGGGAAGAAATGGCCTGTTTCACTTAGCACTTTTCCAGAAAATACCTTGGCACAGTTCCTAGCAGTGTCTTTCAGCTACTGTTAATATTAAGAAAACGTGGAGGTGGCTACTCACTATAAGGGGAAAATGGAAGGAGAGCAAAATTTGGTTATGTGATCTGGACCATGTCACTTGGCAAAAAGTTTTCTGTTTTGTTTTATTTAGACATAAAGGTGTGAATATATAGCTTAGGACTAGAAATGGCAGCCTGTATCTGTAAGATATAGTGATGTTCACACCTTTCTCTTCATTGGTTTAGCTATAGAAAGTGAAGCTTCACCTCTGTCTATTCACTCGTTATCTTTCCACCCCACATGTAAATGAAAGTGATAAACAAAGCAGGCAGTATCCATACTTAGATTTGTGCTGAGTTATACAAAGCTGCCCAGAGTGGGAGAGTCAAGTGGCTATGTCTGCAATGCCTTTTGAACTGAAACCTGTCATCCTGTCTACTGTTTTAGCTTTTTTTTTTTTTTTTTAATCTCAGTACTCAGATTTAGCCCTTGTGGGACTGTAGGACAAGCCGGCAGAAACACCTTATGTGCGTGATCTCCTTTATCATAGTCTCTGTTACAGTCCTGTTTACACTGTCAGTATTAAGATTAGCTCATCAGTCACCACATATTTAGATGGGTCTGAAGTGACCAATCTTAGGTTGAGTAGCTGTCTGTGGAATGACCCCTATAAGGCATAATAGTCATGAGTCTACACGACAGACAGCATTTTAGACAGTCTCAGGATGAGTTGTCAATGGAAAACTGTAAATACCTCTTGCTTAGATACAGTTATACTCCAAAGGCAATAGGGATATACATTTCTGGCCTGGCCCTTTTCTTCTGTTCATAATTTCTTTTGGCAGTGCTGATGTAATTAGCTCTTCATTTCTTCCTAGCATACCTGCATGACATACAGTCCCATTACTTACTTTCCACCCTTTACTTTATACTTGGTGGCACCAATCACCTAATCAGACAAAGTTGATCATACTGAATTGAAAAGTCATTGTGGAATGTGTTGTGAAGGAGTTTGTGGAAGTATAATAGATAAGGGACCTTCTATAAAAAGAAACTAGACATCTTGCTCATATTTAGACATTTGACAGCTACTGCTGATCAAACTAGGCATCTATTGCCATTCAAGATGCTATTAGTGTATCTCTTCTGTTCCTTGGACATAGAAAACAGGTTTTCAACTGGTGATATTTAGTGTCTACCAACTCCTTGAAGTTGTCTCAGACATTTCTGGGTACTGTAAATGTGTGAAGAAATAAATAGAGTTCCTAAATTTAGATGAAGAGAAGCTACTCAGGATGATTTTCAGCTGTCCTCTGATTTAGCTTGTTTTGGGTTTTGGTTTTGGTTTGTTGTTTGTTGTTTTTTTTTAAATGAATGGTTGCCCCAAGACTTCTTTTGTTTTCTTATTACTACTGCTTGTCTATGGATACTATCATTGATGTCTGCATATTTTCTTAGGCTAAATAAACAGCGGGCAGATTTTATAAAGCTGTGTAAATAAGCAGATACTTGCAAAAATTTGGAAATGTACCAATACGTTAATTAATGGACAACCAGATAAATATATGAAATATATTTCTAATAAATTGCTTTAGCTTCTAATCCAACTTTAGAGAAGCCTATGCTGACTGCAAAGACTTTTTCTCATAGAAAGATGCAAGTGAAGGATCAGCAAGGTATATATGGACCTGAATATGCTTGTAGCTAACACAAGCTTGCCACCTACAAATATGCTAAGTTCTGAACCTTCATACTAGATGAACTTGGCTGTTTTGCGGATGCTTCTACAAATACAGCAAGTGGTCACTTTTCTACTGTGTGTAAGATGAAGGAAAGAAAAGGTAAGGGGACAAGAGTATATTTTTTTCTTATGTTAACTGCATTCCCTAGTGATTCTACTGAGTGATGGAGGTTTCATACAAAGATCAGTGACACTGAAAACTGGTTTATAATTCAGTTTGAAAGCTAGTATGATCTCAGAATTGCTCTGCTGTAATCTACCCTGTCTTCCTTGGTTAGCAAACATTATCCCAATTACAGCTATGCCAAATATAGGCAGAACAGATGCTCCTCATAACTAAAAACTAATTTCTAACTGCAAATTTATAAATATAAAATCACTGACTGCCAATGCAAAGTGCATCACATCAATGCTTAAAAGAGAAAAATGTTTGTTAAACTATGATGTGGCCTCATCAAAACAACTAATATAGACAAGCCAAAATCTTTATTGATGTTTCTGGGGAAATGGGATTACAGTGATAGGGCCAGGTAAAGATTAAACTAAAAGGTGGAGGAAATCCTGACAGAATCCATTCAGACAGCATTTCAGATCAAGTAGTCTCTGAGGGAGAAAGATACATTAAATAGAACAGTTCCAGTAGATGTAGAGTTATAAAATAAATTAATATCCACTGAATAGAATATACCTGTAATTTCCACATAAATTAATCATAAACAACTTAGCAAATCTGTCAAGTTAGACATGTGGGAAAAAAAAAAAAAAANAATAAAAGGATTAAAATAAATATATCGAAGGAAAAACCACGTTCTTGTTTCTGTGAATGCTATCCTTCAGGTACCAACAGTAGTGCATTAATAAATACTTTCAGATAGATGAAAAGTATTTCCTGTGAAACTGTAAGAACAGTTGTACCAGATCTCTAACCCAGTATCATGATACTAAATGAGTTTAATAGTGGATTCCTAGGAAACACAATAAGAATATAGCAATCTAGACAAGTTCTTGGAATAATCTATTTTTCTACATAATAGCAGTATGGCCACAAATTGTCTAGATACAGGCAGTTCAAGATTCTTGTCCAGAATCAGAAAAATAAATGTTTCTTTGTTAGCTGTAGAAATTAGAAAGAGACCATAGAACTATAAAGGCTTAAGGAGAAAAAGAGGGAAATGTTGATTTGTGACATTTTTCACAGATGCTGACCACTATGTTTTTATTTCTGTAGGAATTTTCTTGATCATATTGCTCTTTGGTTTCCCAGTCAACCTCTATGACCAGAAAACAAAAATAGATTGGTTTGTTTTTTGTTTTTTGGTGTTTTTTTTTTTTTTCATTTGAAAGCTTTATAAATTGAGTGAACCATGTAGCATTCTGTACTTTTCATCAGCACAGGTTCCTCAGTAGCATGCAATAAATTAACCTGTTGATCCTTGCCACTGGCTTCATGCTCGGGATGGGAACCTGAGTCTGAACATCCTCCTGTTAAGAAAGATATTGAGGCTGGATCTCCCAGTTTCTGAGTGAGTACAAATATGATATGATATTTAATAATGATAACTATATCTTTCTTTTTTCAATCCTTATTTCCACAGTTTTCAATGAGAGTAGCAATGGTTCCTGCATGTGGTATTGACCTGATTTTTTAGTGTGTTTTAGCTGTACTAAAGAATATCTCCCATTCCAAATGAGGTCTTGAGCAAAGCATGACTATTCAGATTACTAATGGGACTAAGCATGAAACAAGTGTGTAGTAGCTCAGCCATGCCAAGATTGCAACAGGGCTGGCCATTCACGGCAGCAACATGCTATGTATCTTGAGCATTTTCCTAGGGCAATCTTATATGTCAGCATTCTCTTCTCAGAATGTTCTGAGGATTATAGTATTGAACTTTGGTACTTCTGAGTGCCACATTTACTGCCCAGGAGCCTCATGTTCTCCTGGAAAAGCTGGTGGCTCATGGTGTGGACAAGTACACCCCTCGCTGGGTTAGAAACTGGTTGGATGGCCATGCCCAGAGAGTGGTGGTGAACAGAGTTCAATCCAGTTGGCGACCGGTCACAAACAGCGTTCCCCGGGGCTCAGTATTTGGGCCAGCCTCGTCTAATGTCTTTATCAATGATCTGGATGAGGCGATTGAGTGCACCCTCAGTAAGTCTGCAGATGACATCAAGTTGGGCAGGAGTGTCAAT
Organism: Scopus umbretta; assembly: GCA_013400535.1. Taxonomy (NCBI): domain Eukaryota; kingdom Metazoa; phylum Chordata; class Aves; order Pelecaniformes; family Scopidae; genus Scopus; species Scopus umbretta. The sequence goes on from VZTL01059330.1 coordinate 11,305, forward strand.
CTGCTTGAGGGTAGGAAGGCTCTGGAGAGGGATCTCAACATAGGATGGGCTGAGGCAAACTGTGGGAGGTTTAACAAGGCCAA
>VZTL01059331.1:317-15002 GCA_013400535.1 Scopus umbretta
CAGCTACATACATCCTGCAATATTTCATCAACACATTACGATTGTGTGGTAGCACAATCAAGGAGGAATAAGCATGTCCACCCCAATTAGATGAAGTTCAATGCTGTAATTTCAAATACTCTCATGGATCTCATTCAATAAAGGTGTTTTAAAAAAGCAACCTGCCAAATATATGCATATATACCTACTGAATGAATTCTAAAGACTAACTTTAAAGAGAGGTTGTAGTATATCTAAAGAAAGTGTCACAAGCTTTAAGTTTAAAAAAAACAACAAAAAAAACCAGATGTTGATTTCTTACCATGGTGAAACTTACCTGTGGACTTAATACCACATGAAACTGTTTCATTGTATGGGGGGAGCTGTACAAAAAAAGAAATGAAACTTACTTAAAGACAAAGCAACTCTAATAAACATTTGATATCAGTCTCACTTGAAACATCCGAATCCTTTAAAAACAACACCATTATTAAGGTTTGATTTTCCGAGAGTATGTCTTGCACTCATGCTTCTATATTTATCAAATCCCACAGTGTAGCTCCAAGTGTCCTTGCAGATTACCACAATTACTGAAAGATAAAGATTATCTTGGTTACACACCATAGGCTCATCAACTTCTCCAGCAATTCACCTCATAGCATCAGGATCTTCCTTCATCAACAGTAACTCACCACGATTTTAGAATGAGGAACGTATCCTCTTTCTAGACAAAAACTGAAGATAGTTCAAATTACCTGTGAAAGGATGAAACAAAGTTTTGCACACACAATAGTCGCACCTAAACCTTTTGACTCTCAACCTGGCTCAGCTATAGTGTTGCCCTTGAAATGTTTGAGCTAAGGTGTATTCTTAATCACATTTAACAAAAACAAAAGTTGGCTTTTTTTTTATCATCGGCCTAAGCATAATGTAACCACAGCGTATAGTTTCTATCTGGATTGTAAATAGGTCTAGCATAAAACACCGGCATCATTTTATGGACACAGTGGCTGATAGAACCCCTGCTACTGTGTGCACTGACCACAGGTGGGCAACTTCTAATCCCCCCTTGCCTGCCCTCATATTCCCCCAGAGGCTGAAAGCCTTCTCCTGTGCCTCCTACAGTCATCTATATAGAGTACAGCGCAGTTTTATAATGCTATTCTAAATATTAATTACAATGGTGTAACAAATATCAGAGACTTCTCCATTGAAGCCTTCAGTTCTCTAAAGCTACAGATACTTACATATCGCCTTCTTAAAGCACTGTAGACAACAGTGCATCAGAAGCAGCAAGAAAAAAAAATATTCCTACAATTCCATTATAAAAAAGTGGCACAAAAAGAACACATACTGTATAATCCATTTATAAACCATAATACATCTTAATACATCAACTTTCCAGGTGAAAAATGAGAACTGATGGGTCAGAAAGAAGCTCCAAGCTGTTAAGAATTTATTATCCATATTAATATTGAACAGAGATTCAATATAATTTTAGTTAGAGCTAAAGAAGTGACTTTAAAAGCCTACAAGTCAACAGTTTATAATAAATCTTGTAATTCTTGCTTTTCTCCAATTCAAAGGGCTTAAGAAAACGCAAATTAAAAAATAATGAAAAAAAAAGTAGTCCACCTATTGGTCCTCTACATATATGGTTAATCAACAGCACCTTTGCTAAGTAGCCATTTCTGAGTTGACCTGTTTCATAGAACTGGGTCATCTGGACAATCTCAGTCAAGAGGTATCCGACAGAAGGCGCATGAAAAATGCCATGTAAAAAGAGACATTCTAGACAACTTTTAGCTTTAACTAGTCCCTTGCCTCAGCCCACCCTTCAGTCTACAGGTAAGGGAGGTCAGAAGGATGCCAGCATCAATGGATGCCGGGACTCCCAGAACTGGCACTGTCCCCAACAGAATGTATGTCAAACACAACTGCAGTATTATAATCTCAGTTCTGTCCTTCTTGAATTTCACTCTATAAAAAAACCCCACGTTTTTCTGAAATATCTGCACAGTGTAAAACTAATAAGCGTAATTTTTATTTCATCATCCAGATAATTAAAACATTGAACTGAACCAGATCAAGGACAAACTTAAGGAACATTGTTCAAGACAGTTTCTTTATTTTGATAGCTAACCAGTAAGTGGTACACTTGAGACAGTTACAAAATGAAGTAAGACTGGTTCAAATGCTGTAGGTTCACGTTTCCTCAACATATATCATGAGAATATCTTTATGTAAGTCAAGATACGCCACGTTCATCTTCCACAATGTAAGCGTTAGAATGGCTGATGTAGGACACTTCAGGTGATGCTACACAGGATGCAAACATCATACTGCTGCTACTGTATTTAATGGTGGGAAAACAGCAATATAATCAGAAGAAACATGTATTACCTGAAGATCTATTCTGCATTACTGCCGTCCTACCAGAGAAGAAACAAAGCTATCCCTAAAGGCAAGTAGCAGCTACCTTTTTCTTTGTAAACTTCCCCTACTCTCCCACCCCATTCCTTTCATGTGTTTTTTTATTGTTTAGCAGTATACTATATTAATTATACTTGGAAATTTAAGTTACGGGAAACTAAGTCGCATTAACAATGGTTGTCGGGTTTGTAAAATGTGACAAACGGATTTCCCCATCTACAGCTGAAGTGTTCATTTCCTCTATGTTGAGGGGGGAGGACAGAAGCAGGATTGAAATGTTTGGAGGAAAAACACAGAAATTGACCTAGAAGGAAAATTATTTTTCAAGTCTGGAGATTAGGACAATGGCATAATACTCTTCCCTACAAAGGAAAATGGTTTCTTCACTCTCTACCAAGAGCTACAGAGCATAAGAGTCTACAATACTATCTGTGGTATTTTATGAACTCAAGCACACAAAGACAACTGCTTCCACCCTGTGGTTCTCACTGCCACTGTAATTAGTTCATTATCGATCCATTTCTCATTGCTCAGATCCCACGCACAGGCTTCCTTGGAAGCATAGCTTTGATGGTTAGCAGTGCTCCACCTGTCAAAAAATACTAAGAATGCTTGTGCTTCAGAAAGCTCACAAGATTTAGAAGCCTACCTTACTTACAACCAAGAACACTGCTGAAAGTTTTCTCTATATCCACCTCTAAAAAATAAAAAATAAAAAAAATCAAAGCTAAGGTGATAGGGCTGATAACTCACTTTTAACATCCTATCGCTACAATGTCAGCTATTCCAGCTCTGAAAGATGACAAGCAGAAGGTGGGGTAATTAATTTCTTATTTCTAAAAATTGACTTAACATCCACATATGTGGAAAGAAGACTCCTGTTCAATATCTCCAGTTTGTAAATTAGCAAGCTAAGAGAGCAATTAAAAAAATCATTGTACTGTTACATTTCAAATATACACAAAGAGATGTAGCTTTAAAATGTTATTTTTAAAATAAGTTTAAAGTAGATCTTACCTCAACAGAGCATCGTGGAGTCACAAAGAACTGATTAAACTCATCAGGGCTGAACTCCCCAAAAATATACTGAAAATAAAAGAGAAGGATCCTTGTTAAAGAAGGATTTATACTCAGTACAATTAATAAATGCATGGTAAAATTTATTAAGATACTAGCATTCAAAAAGACCTGTGTTGGGAGCCAGAAACTCACCTGTTTGCATCCCAACTCTCATCTCAATTCCTTCCCAAGTCTTTAGCAAATATGTTAGGCTCTAAAACTGTTTACAATGCATTTTCCTTCAAATTCCCCCTGGAGGTAATCACAGCCCAAACTGCAGCTCGTCCAGTGCCCAGTTTTAAACCGACACGTAGGGTGAAAAGTTGCATCAGTTCACGCAAGCCGGTTTACCTTCTAAAACAACATAGATACCTACGCTTTGCAACAGAAAAAACAAGAATCACTTTTCCAGTTTTCTGCTAAACTAATGAGTTATGCAAAATGATACTAATGGTACCACCACCTCAGTGCACAAGCCCTGAAACTGCCTAGGCGCAGGAAAAATACGCAAGATTTAAATATCATCAATTCCAATACAGCTGCTCTAAGGAATTTTGTGCCTGAAAGTATGCAGAACAAACCTAAGATGAAATGTCTTCTCCCAACATTATCTTCCTGCACCCTTTTAGATATTTTGCATCTGTATTTCTCTGGAAAAAAAAAAAGTACCTAGCAAGACCACACACACACACAAAAAAAAACCCCCCAAAACCCCCACACACTAAAATGAGAGCTTCTATTTAGTTTACAGAAAAATTAAACATTCCCAATAAAAAGGCCTGACATTGGCATTTCATAGTACCTGGAAGTTTCTCCAAACTTCCACCACCAGCTGTTAGCAGCTGAATAGCATATGAACATTAAGGACCACAGAGAGATATTGGGACAAAAAGAAGCAGAACAAGGAGTTGAATAAACTGACAAAATAGACAAGAGGACTGGAAAATACCACTAAGACCACATTCTTGGCATGTGCAGGGATATTCACATTAACAGTCCCTAGTCACAAATATTATGGCTATGGACAAAAGCAGGCGAGTTTGGTCCAGTACCACTCCCATTCATCTTCAGCGTACTCTGATGGTCATTTATGACCATTTTTTGCCATCCTCCACCCTTCCACCAGAAGACTGGGGCAGACACCAGCTTTGTCAGCTGGTGAAGTCTTTTCCAAGAGCTTTTTCAAGACTTGCTCCTGGTAAATCCTTAGCTTGACTGCATCAAGATACAACTAACTAAATTGGGAGTTGAACCCTAGAAGAAAGTTCTCAAAATTTGAAAAATCACCTCTAGTGAAGTGCAGGCTGTTGCCACAAACTGTAAATACAGTAACTCAATCACAGGGTTGTTTTTAGACTTTAGGCAGTTTATTCCAATAAAACTCATGTACTTGCTGTTTGCATGACTCACAGCCATCCACATTCATAAATTTCAAAGCTGAAGTTTAAGCTAAATTCCACAGCAATTACAAAAATGTAGTTTTCTTACACAAAAAGTGGTTTATGTGTGTATCACTTCTGTGTGGAAAGAGTTTAACCGTTTTAATGCCCTTCAGCGTTTTTAAACGAATACTAATATAATCTGCTTTTAGTCACATGCAATTCCAAGAGTCAAAACAAAGTAGAACACCTGCGAAGCACGGCAAACAGTTAACGCTTTAAATAACCTTCACATAACCCACTGCTAACTACCAACTGAGACAGTGCAACACCTGAACAGAACAGGATCCCTAAATTGCAGCTGAGTGAACGGCTTCACAGTTCTGGGCACAGGACTTAAGCTTGGCTTATGCTCTCAATATAACCAAGTCGTTTTTATTCAGTAACATACCAGCTAGAATTTATCATGCTCCAAAGACACGCCTACGAAAAACACTTGCTGAACCATAACTAAATTATGTTTTTAGGAGATATTTCTGATGCAGGCGTGAACAAAACAATAATCTCAACTATGCACTATTAGAAGTTATATAAATCCAACCTTAATTCCTCCTTATAATAATGCAGTCTTTTCATCTACCAATGTTTTTAACTGAGGTATCACAGGCCTGGTACTTCTCCCTGAGCAAAAGAAAGTGCTACTTTTTTCATTAGGGAACACAAGACAAAAGTCAAGCAAAGCAATCATTAATACTATCTTAATGGAACTGGTTTACTATATAATGATGTATTCACATAGGGAACCGTTTTGTTTATGCAACTGGTTTCTTCATTAATTTAGGACAGCAAAAATTTACCAGCATCTAACCCAAAAATTAATCCTAGTTGGACTATAGCGCAAAAAACAATCCCATTTCGGCCTAAAGAAAGCAGAATTTTGTTTGATTTTATGAGGCTTTAACAACGCTTTATACCTTCAAACACAAAGTAAACCAAGTTAAAAGCTCCCTGCACAATAAACTGAGAAAAATACTGTTTCAACATAAAGTTATTAGGCCATGAGACTGCTGACATTAAACCCACCCAACTTCACCAACCTGCCTGTCCTCTGCCTCTCAAGAAACAGATTTCTGCAAGCTGCACGCACAGCACCCTCTGCTAGCACGACAGAATCTTCTACCCTTTTTAAGGCAACACTTTGTGCTGACGTGGAAAAGAACCGAGATATCACATCACTTGGCGAGTACAATAATCTCTACAAAAAAGGATGCGGGGAGGGGGAAAGCCATTGCATTTTAAGCAACTTGAAATACAGTGCTAGCTCCCTCCCTGCTGTCTGTCCATCCTACATCCCAATGAATCAGTGTGCCTGGCGCTATACAAATTATCCCTGTGTAAGAACATACTTGTTTGAGCTGTGAAACAGCTTCAGAAAGGCATCACTTCAGTACTAATTTTGAACCATTAATTCAAATTCAAGAGGATTTTCTGCAGCTGAAATGCCTAAGTAGTACGTATTTTTAAGCAAGAGAGCACTAGGATTTTATAAAAGCAATACACCCTTGCAAGAAATAATTTCATAAGCAGTGTGAGCTTTTGGGGACCTCGCTTGTACACTCTAAATTATTCCACATCATTTCAAACGCCTCGGTTAGCTTTTTTTCCTCCCAAACTGACAAATAAAATCAAATAGTCGGAACAAGACAAATGGAAGCTTAATTAAATTATTTACACAACTCCTACACAAGCTACTCACAAGCAGCGTTAGTTTATCCCACAAAGCAACATTTAAAACACCCAGCAGAGATCCACTAGCATGTGCTACAACTTTGCCAAAGCCGTTTCGGCCTATTTCAATTCCAGTCTCAATATTTTCGGGGGTGCATTTGCGCAAGAGCGAGCCCTAATGCCGGCAAGAGATGGCGGCTGGCTGGGAGGTAAGCTGCTCGTCACACCAACCGTCACCGACAGGTCAGCGCATCGAGAGGCGCTTTACAGTAACGGCAACTGTACAGCTCCCTGAGCAAAGGCCGAGCGCCGCTGCCGTGGCAGTGCATGTGAACGGAGAGCTGAACTGGCCCGGGTAGCAGAGCCCATGCCCGTTGCCATCGATAATACATAAAGCGTGTGTGGCAGCGTACAAACCCAAAATATTTAAAAATATTACCAGTGGAAAGTTGAAGTTTAATGACTCGGAGTTCTACATAAATTTCATTTTAAGACAAAAAAAAAAATTAAGCTTTCTCCAAGCAAAAATATTGTTTAGCATTCAATTACATATTTCAAAAATTAATTTTGATTAATATCCTCGGACAAAAAAGCATGCTAAATAGTAGTCAAAGGTCTAAGTGGTAACTCACAAGGAAGAGCAGGAATGCTGCTTAGAAAAGTCTCCAGTCTTACACTGACGCTGGACTTGGAAGAAAAACAAAGAGAATACTGGGGGGAAGTTCTGAAAATTTCCAATGGTAATGTTACCCCAAGACTTACTTTTAAAGATACATAATCCCTAAGAGGCTTAATTCAGAGTCAAATCTGACCTCCCTCTCCTTCTCAAACCATCTCTGCAACCTACATAGCAGCTTTCTGTTCCGGCTCCTGGGAAGCAATCCTCTCTCACCTTTTCGGGAGCACGTATTTCGCACTGCATTTCTCCTGCTACTCCCCAGATTACTTAACTGCAGAGCAATCATTAACCTTGCATTAAGTGTATTCAAGGATCCCTTAAGATACCTCGGTCTGGCGAGCTTGATTTCTGCCATAGATTAAGAGCAATGTCAAAACACTATGGTATAAATTTCAATGATCTTCCACTTGCAGCCGTATTAGAAAAACGGATGGAAAATAACAGTCTCCTCTTGGGGGAGGCAGGGGCATGGAGGTGGGGGCAGGACAAGGCTTCGTGGAATCTGGGGGGAGGAATCTACCTCTACTGCCTTTCCACTGTCTTGTCAGTGTTTCTGAACCTCTCTTTTGGAATGGAAAACAAAATAGGAAACCTAAAACATACTGATGGTTCTATCCCATTTTGCAATTCAAGACTGTAACCTAATTTGACCACTTGCCAGAGGTGTACAGTACGTTATTAAACATATTAAAATTAACACGATTTTAACTGATGGGAGTAAACATATACCAACATAAGAAAATGCCTTTCTTACACCGCATGATCAGAAACTGATGGTTTTTTCCCCATCTGCTGAGGTTTAACAACCAATCGCTTTAAAAAGGAAGTTATTCAGAAGGGTTGCTTTCCACACTTTTTTTAATGCTAGTTTGAAGATACACAAGTTCTGAACTTCTGGGAGTTTTCAAATGCAAATGCCTCTTACAGATGCTCACATCTATAAGACCAAGGATGAAAATAAAAGTAAACAATGCTTGAATATACCTTAAAAATGAGATAGCATTAGGTGGGATGGTACACAACATACACAAAATCTCTTGGATACTAACAACAAGCACATATATTAAAAAAAAAAAAATCAATGCAAAGTTAAATATATTTTGTGCAATTCTAAAATGGTGTTTCTCTTCACATGAAACTGCTGGTGGCATAGGTGCTCCAGTTTTTAATTAAAATTTCTTATCTTACCATTACTTCAGGTTTAATTTATTTGCCTTATTTCCACCTATCAAAATTTTGCAATTAAAGTTCAGGGATTCAATTGAAAACATTCTCATACAGCTTTGGAGAGTACAAAAAAAAAAAAGTAAAACTCAATTCCTGAAAATGTTTGAAAGAACCAGATACAACTGTAGTTATGAGCTCCTTCCCATGTTACTGAAGAGAGGACATCAGAAGACCTGTATCTTTACCTTCTTCCTGAAGAACTTAAAATTGTGAGACTAGAATATTATACAAATACTCTGCAGATGAGAAATTCTTTTTTAAGTATATCACATTTGCAACATATTTTTTCTATAATACAAGTTAAGAATATTGAATGAGACAACTGAAGCTGGTACAGTGGAAAGGACTTTCAGCCTGCGTTTCCAAAACTTGCTAGCGAGCTGGTGTCGCCAATTTTAGTGTTCAGTCTGACACGCTGCAAGGGATCAAACTTCCCCGTGTCGAGAGCCTGCCTCCCAACATTAGTTCTCTCTCAAAAAAAAACCCTCATGTTAAATACCTGTCTTAGAGCAACATCCCAAACCCTCCTGATTATCAGTCGCTGGTGGTTCCAGTCACAACAAAACTGGAATCGGTTTCTAAGTTAATCTCTGTAATACGATTACAATAGCAGAACATACATCTGCACTCCAGCAGATTTTACACCACTTTGAACAAAACATTTCATCAATGACATCATCTTTACATCTCTGAGATGCTAACTGCATCTAGAATATAACACAAATTACATGAAACCAATTAACCAAATAAATCTACACAAGAAAATGTGTTTTCTGCCACACGGGAATGAAAGTAAGAGTACTTTTATATTTGTTCGATAACTCCGATTACCGTAACTGATAAGTGGCGTCTTTACGCAGACAAAAGCAGCGGTAACAGAACTAATCCCAGGAAAGGGGAAAAAAAGGTTCTCTGAAGACCTCAAAGGATTAAAATGCCTGACCTGCAAGCTCACCCCATGTAGGTTGTTTTTTGCTGTGTTCTCCTTAACTACTTTAAAAAAAAAAGAATGCTAATGTTACCCCACTGCCTGTAACGGAATCTCCACTGGTATTCAGTCTAGCAACGCGGACACTCTCCTGGAGGAATACAAGGAGGAGGAGGAGGAGGAGGAGAATGTGTTACACAGCTGCTTGTCCTAGAAAAATGGGTAGAAATAGCACTGCTGATGCATCATCATCTTGGCATCACCTGTGCTACAAGAAAGCTATGAAAATGAAGTGTCAACTTCTGCTTTCAAGAAGCATTTACGTGGCTTTCATCTAATAAGCAACAGCTTCAGATCTTCCAGTCAAATTAGTTTAAGCCACAAATACTCCCACCACAACTGCTTTTCCACAAACGAGTTAAAAATACAGCTTTTACTTAATGGTGAAAAGGAATAACTCAACTGTATCTAAGCAGAAGGCCTAACAAGTCAAAACTAGTTCACATACAAATTGAAATGATTAAATAGTTTATGTATATGATAAGCCACACAATCTTGCTCACTGAGCTACTTCCCCAAGTGCCCCCATCCTTAAAGCTATCAGGATAGGCTGGAGTAGAGGAAGAAAATGAACCATTCAGGCAGAAGTCTTGTTTCCTGGTAAGGGAAAATGCATACGATTGCACTTGGGTTTTATTAGCAGAGAAATGCTCTTAGTACATTAATCATCTCAGCAGCAAATAAGGTATTTCTCCTTCACCCTTTACTTCGCTCTCACTTTGTCAATGTTTGTCAACAGTTTGTTTCTGGAAAGTGTAGTAGGGAAAGACAATCTTCCCTCAGGGTCTCCTTCCTTTTGAGACTGAAATCCATCAAGTCTTGGTACACAGATGATTATCTGATTTGATACAACAAGGTTTTCTGAGCTTCCAAATACCAAGAAATTTATTGCTAAAATGCTTATAAAAACACAGACAAAACTGTGAGACTGAAAACCAGGGTGGTTTTTGGTTGGTTGGTTGGTTTTGTTTTGTTTTAGATTCTGAATTTGCAAGCAACAACCCATAGACCACTGGCCATATATTTACAGCTGTATCATGGCCTAAACAGTAGTATTTTAGGCAAACCAGTTTCTGAAAAAATCCTATGTTGATATATCCTCTTTATGGAAAAATAAAGCCCATTTTTATAAATAAAAATGTATGGAAATGAAGTGGTACTTTAAGGCGGAGCGGTTGCATATTAAAGCTTTTAACAGTTGAAAATGCAACGCATCATGAGCAAACTCTTAGTAGAGCTTACAGTCCTTTATCACTAGCCTGCAGCTTAAAACTAGAACATTAACAAATCTGCGTAGTGCCTGGAGAAAGATCAGAGCTAGGTAAATGTAGGTCAGCTAAGCCCATGAGTCAGTGCAATTCTGCCTGCCTACCATTTAAGTAATCAAAGGCTCAAAAATATAGTGCATGACTGTACCTTCCCCCTCCCCTCCTTTTTTTTTTTTCCTCCAATTCAGGGTTTCTTGGATGTTATTACAGAATTCTTACAGCTGAAGGAAGTTAGGCATTTTCCACACATTTCACATTAATTCATCTGAGAGGAATGTATTCCATTATGAAAAAAAAAAAAGAAGAATGATCATTCTCAAAAGCTCATTTTCTGATCAGAGGAAAAAACGTATCACTGGCTATATGAAAGCACAAGCTGGTGACATTTCAGCTACTGGAAGGACACGTTTAATGAACAAACGGCCCCTACAGCCTGACACTATCATGGGGGCACAACGTGGACCAGAACAGTTTATCCTGAAGATTGTAATTCAAATATTCATAAAAGCAGAGCAGGTTGTGCTCTTTCATTGTTATTCATCATTTACATAACATATTTGAAATAAGAGCAACACACCAAACAATAACCAGACAAAAAACTGCCAAAACTTGAGCCAATTTCTTACACCCAAACAAATTCTGTTTATGTACCCTCTTCATTCTATTACCAAAAATGAGGTGCTTGCTGGCATTCCTCCATGTCAAACAAACAGCAGCTGCCACAAAGTGCAACTAGCCCAAGGAAGTGCCGATTATAGTTAGTAGGGGGAAAAAGGGACTGGAAGAATAAAACCCAACCCATCACCTTACACAGATACCACCGCATTTATGTGTGCAGCATACCCTCCCCATCTGGCAAAGCCTCTTCTGGTCTCCAAAGCAGGACTGCCCCAGCAGAAAGACCTCTGCTCTTTCACATTTAAAGCTTTCTTATGTTCCCCAAAACAAACAAACAAAAAAAGCAAGCCTCAAACCAGACAGAATTTTATTTTGTAATTAACAATAGTATGAAGAGGGCAATGCAGCTGTATCACATGTGACCGTAAAGCAACGGTCCAGTGACAGCAGGAGTGTATCTATGTTTTATATACCATTTATTCTGCATCCTATGAAAGAGCACCAGGCATTCTTGCTAGAGAAAATATCTTCCTTGTGCCTTCCACTGGAACCCAAGTTATGAACATACATTCACATGTTATACAAACGAGAGCTGCAGTGAAAAGCAGTCATTTTGGGACTACAGCAGGAACACCTGGGAAGTGCACTCCAGACAGCAAGCAAGAGGGAAGATAACAACCATATTGTCAGAGCTGATTACATCAAATCTTAGCTCTTTGGAGAGCAAAAGATGGAATTTCTGACACCTTTACATCAGCAGCTCCACCACTACAAGCCCACTGAACATCTGCCAGTGATCCAGAGAAGTAACATTTTCCAATCTATTTTCTTGCAATGTTAAATCAAAGCCAAACAAAAATGCTTGGAAAATTTAATAGGAAAGTAGGCAGTCCTTGCAAATGTCAAAAGAAGAATAATACTTCCAAAATGGGTAGACAGGTCCTTCCTCACTTTTGAATTCAGGAAGAGTGGTCGGTAAAACACCTATTGCTAAGCCTCTATCTTCACACCCCCAAAGAGTTTGAAAACACCAGCTTCACTTGGTTGCTCATAATTGGGCAAACAGAATTACTTCAAGCTCTGTTTGCACTGAACTAGTTACTGAGTCTAATGTGCTAATTGTAAACTTTTCCTATAATGACAAACTAAAATAATTAAGGCCTGAATTATTCTGATTTACTATGGCATGATAAGCACTGAGGAGTGAGAGGTTGGAACATGAAGTTACTCAAGAACACAGCCAGTTTAACTACTATTTTATTACAGGTGGGGCAGGCAAAACAATCTCTTAATAATTTTATTTAATATTTCCCAGCAGGAGAACCTTGGTATTAGCCACTTTTTTCTCTGCCAGACTAAAATCATTAGGGCTGCAACCTTTTATGCTAGATACCTACAGCAGAACAAACTTCTAAGAACATGGTATTAAAATCAGTTTTGCAGCTGGAGAACGTTGCTCTGGCCACATTAAATAGCAAATTGTCTTTGAACACCTCACAGCAGTCCACCCAAACTCCAGACATGCTGTATAAATCAGCATTTTTCTGAGGTTTACAAAATCTTTATTTAGTAGGTATTTTAGCAACTAAGATTTTGAGGGATTGTTTTCAACAAGCTTCTCTCAATTCCTCCAGGTGGAAGAACAGCACATGCGCTATCTTTTCTACCATCCGCACAGTTCGTAGTGTTGAGGAGCCAGTACATTCCTACCCCGGCAAGGCAGGATGCTCTGGGCTACCAGAACAAAGACAGGCTTTCCCTGTAATGGCTTCCAGCGAGCAAGCTTCAGAGGTGCTTGGCAGTGCCCTGGCAGAGGAAACCCTTTCTTCTTCTGTGCTTACTATACCTGAATTTACCTCATAGGCGACTTTTATCCACCAAAGCCGTGATGTAAAAAAGTAAAACCAATACATCTAGACTTGGATGAGGTTATTAAAAAGGAAAAAAAAAAAGAAACAGAGGTGGGGAAGAAAGTAAAAGTGCAACAAGACCCTGAGTTTTAAGAAATTAAACTAGTTTGACTATTAGCACATTTTTAAGTGGTTGAAGAAGGAGATTACAATTGGCTCGATGACGCCAAAGATGAGGAACAAGAGTTAGAGAAAGGAATAACACAGGATCTGAAGTTATTGGTAGAGACAGCACGGAAAAAAAAGAAATGGAAAGAACGGGTCTGTGCCTGCCAGACCACTCTCCTCTCCAAAAGCTGAATTATCACCCAAAATTCTCTAATTGCATAATCTTCTACTGTTAATCAGAAGGCTCTTTAATTCAGTTATAGCAGTATATATCTCAGCTGCTTTAGTAATACTCCCTCTCTTGTGAATTGCTCCATGCGCTTCCATAGCAGACGCCCTTTCCATGTACATAAAGGTGCTAACCTTGAGATACAGCATGTGAGATTCAGGACGGCACCCTGTTATTTAAGATAAGGAAAACACACTTAAAATTTTGCTTCTAAAATCAAGTAATCAAAAGCAAAGCTGCACAAAAATTAAGACTGTTTGTATCTTCATTATATTCCCACTAGTTTGTGTACGTTCAATATTTTCTTTGCTTATTTCTACTACTCCCATCTTCACAGAGGCCTAATACCTCACGGAATCGATACAGACCCATCCCAGGGGACAATTCCACCCTGGGCACTAAGGAGACCGCTGTTCCAGTTTGTCAAGCAAGCTGAAAAATACACTGGAAGATAAAGAAAAGTAGAAGAAAAGTAGGAAAAGACTGGCTAGCCTCTAAATAAATGCAGCTAAATGTTGTGGAAAACTAAAATCTATTCCTAACAGCAGCATGGCTGACAAGTCACCCACACAATGCTTTCCAAAAGCAATTACTCAGGGCAGGACTTAAGATGGCTCAGATTAGGTGAGGTAAAAATTAGCTATCTGGACTCCATCCTGACAAGGAATACAGATTAGCACCTTCAGAAGGCAGTTGAGCCCACATACCCAGGACCGATATGCCTCTTCTGAAGGCCTAACTTCGCATCTCAGCCCTAAATTTCAGGAGTGCTGAATGCCCTTTTCCAACCTTAACGATTCTATGATTCTTAGAACTACAGCTGAGTGAGATTTAACCTAGAAAGTTTAGTATTAATCTAAATGTGGTACAAAGTCCTATCAAAACCACATCAGCCACCAAGAATTAAAAAAAGAAAACACTGGCTGGGTGTTAAAAACAAGCACCACCTGCTCCATTCACCAAGGCCACAGAGTTTTTATTTGCCTTTTCCTCTTGATGGATTCACAATCCCATCTCTTCTCCTGTGCCAGTTCGGGCACACACTGAACCAATCAGCAAGATCACAGAATCATTAAGGTT
>VZTL01059333.1:0-16199 GCA_013400535.1 Scopus umbretta
CAGCACCAGGGCTCTGCCCCTCCACTCTCGCTCCGACCAGACACCTCCATCACTGCAGGGGCTTCTAGTAAGTTGTCTCATTAACCTGAGTTCTTTGGCTTCCTTTTAGGATCCTCAGTGCTTCCCTTTTCCTCCCACTGTAATTACACACAATGACTTCCTATACTTCCCAATATAACCCTCGCCATCTCTTTTTCGCTTCTCTCTCTCTCTTTTTATTTAGGCACCTCGCTCCGGAAAAAAATTACCAGCTTCATGAATACCAACCTCTCCTCTGACCTTTTGCTCATTTAAAAAAATCCTACGCTGCTGCCATGGGTAATACTTTTCCTGCAGCACCTCAACAAATTGTACCCTCAGGAATTCTCTTTCAAAAATCCAACAGTCCTCAGGACAAGGCTCTGCCTACAGACTGAATTTTGCACCACTCCTGAGCTGTATCCAGTGCAAAGCAGCAGTGGAAAATTAATTGCAAACCGGGATTCCTCCAGCTTCATCTTCTACTCTGCCAAAGAGCACCTTTGCCTCTCATTGCACCAAGGACAACCACAATACTGCCTTCAGCATCTCCACATGGGCATCTTGCAGGAGGAATGCTTGGATCAAAGTCCCCTCCCAGGTCTCTAAAGAGGGCCTACAGGACAGGGTGGGGCAGGGAATAGATAGTGCTACCGATTAACCCTAGAAAGCCTTTTTTGTGTGGTTAACTAGTTACCAGGACTCAGGGCAGGGGGCTGCCACCTAGATAAGAACAATGTGCATGGGTGGGAGGTAGGGCAGCAGAGCACAGGTCTGGGATGGAAGACAGGCAATGAGTTCTTTGCCTTTCAGTGCAAGGTTTTTGTGAGTTAACTTAGATTTGTCTGTGTCTTAGTTTCTTTCCCTTTTGACGTTGGGTATTCAGGTTTGTAAACTCTTTGGGGGGGAAAAGCTTGCTTTCACTACTTACTTGGGTATCACTGAAACATTGCCCTTAAGTCTTTTGTAAACACACTCATACCTTTTGGGTTTAGCAACATGTAATTTTCAACACAGGATGGCAGGCCCAAAGGAGGTATAGGCTATACCACCAGTGTGAATAAACAATCAACAGCTAACACGTCCACTCTGTAATGGAAACAGCCACTGAAGAGGGTCGGCTTGCTAGCACCTTCTTCTAACTCTGCAATTTGCAGACGGGACAGATGCATTTCCCTATCATGCACTGTAAAATAAAAACTCTGGGTGGCTGTTTCCTATTGTGCTCTGAAACACAGGATATGACCCTAAAAGTCTTAGCAGCACACGTGAAGGAGAGCAAAGCCAGTCCGAAAACAGGACCTCGAGTGTTAACATAATGAGAGTTAACTTCCTCTGCGCTTGTAGAGTGGCTGTAACAATGGGGCTTTGTACACGGCTGGGGCTGTGGGCTACAATAACAGTAATTTTCTGCTTGGAGTACACCCAGCACGTTGTGGGCACTACAGAGAATAGATAATGAACAGCAGCAGCAGCAAATAGGAAGAAATGTTAACAGTTCGTAAATGTCCTAGCAAAAATATTTGTCTCTGGAAACACAGAAGAAACAAATTGTTTAATATGTTGTAGAAAGACTTGAGAGTCCTCATTAGCCAAATCTGTGTAAGAGAGGAAAGCCCTGATCATGCATGTATGGACAACTACTCCCAGGAGTAATTTCACTGAAGTCTACGTGTTCATAGGATCAAGGACTAAATAAACATTATTAAATAAACATTATCTGGGCCTGCTCCTGCTGACATCCTTGTTAGGAGCTTTGCTTTAATTTTAACAGGGGCTGTACTAGATCTTCAAAACTTTTGCTCTTTATAAGAGCCTCATCACTTTCCTAAGTTTATAACTACTCTTTTAGACACATCTTTGAGGTATTACAGTTAGAACTTTTATGACTACAGCACAGGACTTGCTATTTAAAAACTGTTTTTTATCTCTAGGACATGCCTTATACTGGTGCAACATTTGCCAGATCACTTGCTCTTCCTCAGCTCTAAAAAGTGCGTGTGTATGCACACATAAGTGTGCGATGGTGATACACCCCTCCCAAATAGGTTGTGTGCCTTCATTAGCTGATGATTGACCCCTACAGCGCACTTTTGGCTAAATGTAACTGCTGGGAAATGCAAGAATTCTGAAGCCTTACCCCATTATCGTATTAAAAAAAAAAAATCTGTGTTAACATTAAAAAAAGAAAAAAGCTTGTTTACAGTAAATGTTATTTCAAATTACAGCTTGATGAGACTTTTTTAAAGCATAATAGCTTTGTGAACTAAATTCTATCCCAGGATAAAAATATCCATAGAAGATATATTCCACAATAACTAATTCCCCTGTGTAGACAAGCCTTTAAGGCAACAACTCCAAACATTTTTAAATTAAGTTATAAATCTTACTAGTCCAGCATACTGCATTCTTGGCATAGCAGTAACCACAATGTCCTGAAGAAAAATACCCTGTAAGAGTGGTAGATCTACAGCTGGATTTTAAGCTATCCTTTAATGAATATTAGCTAATACAACTGTGAGTTCTCATACAGGCATAAATGCTTGCTCTTTGCCCTGAGAAATAAGCTACCACTTGGAAAAAACGATTTTTGTGACATGTCTCTCCTAAAACTGATAATCATGCCATTTAGTGTGCAGTAAAGCATGACTAAAAATTCAAATACAGAAGCATCTCAACATGAAGAGCAGGGGAAGAGCTGATTGCTCTGATTATCCCCATTCAGTCACCTGGAGGAACAGAGGAAATGTGACATCAACTTAGGGACTTCCAAATGGCAACTGGCCATGCAAAGGCTAGGAATCATTTGTTTTGAATGGATTTTTAAAAAACAAAGAATTGAAAAAATAAAACCCATAAAAACAGTGTGGATGAACAGACTTCATTGGCCACTGGTGATCATCTTCCATGTCTTTCTTCAGCATCTAATGTGATGCCAATAGAAACGAGCAGATGTAATGGCCTCTTTAGCTCTAACAAGACGCATCTATCTCCAAGAAGGAAAGATTTCCCTAGCTACGCATTTATATCCGGCTACATCTCTCACAAACAATTTGACTGCTCTGACTCTGCCCTTTACAAAGTAAAACTGTTACTTGACATCACATTTCCACTCCTGAATCAGATGTGGTTTATTTTTGACAGCCTGGTATATGGCCCTGCATAATGAGCGAGAACTGCTGTTAGAGCACAAAGAATTGTTTCAACTGCTGAGAGCTCCGACCAGTGCTGGTCGCTGGCAGCTTTGCGACAACCCCTTGCAGGAGCCCTACTTCCCCTCCCCAGAGACTCCCTTGCCCATTCTCTTCCACTCTCTCACCTTTAATTTGAACAGTGGCTGTCCGAGATGAAGACAATCCCTTTACGTTGTGAGCTTCGCAGGAGAAAACTGTGCTTTGATTAATACCTGGAGATCAGCCAAGAAAAGGAAGGAAACACAAACAGCTATATAATCCAACCTCAACCTTCAGGAGAATTTCAATTATGTGTGACATCCAGCTCAAGCTGTACAGGCAATTGGAGCGCTGAGCTGGATGCCAATCAAAGGCACATGGATTTCGGTGTAATTAATGTGCTAAACACATTTTTAATGGAGAGAGTGTGGCAATGTAGAAAAGCTTCAATGGGAGCTTCAGAAAGCACTGAAAAAGACAGACATATCTGGTAGAACAGCAGCTCACAGTGCTCAGTTAGTAGATGTCTGCTTCTCACATTCTGGTGAGCATCGCTGGAGCAAGGATCGTGCTGAACCACATGCTTATACAAAGCCCAATGCTCTGGACCTCAACCTGCCACCTGAGCAACAATCATCTACCTGGGCTACAAGCCTAGGCAAACTTCCAACCAGATGCTGCAGATTTCAAGCTAATGCCCACCTGTCCCTCACCTTGCATCAGACTTCTGAAGACATGTAAAGGAAGTGGAAGTAAAATGCTACTACATCAGCACTGAGGCACTTTCCAGGGGTGATACAAACGATGATTATGCTCTCTCTCTTCTGTGAGCATCCATCCGTTCCACAGGGTCTGAACATGGCATCATACTGATGTCCGGCTGCTCCAAGATGCATATAGGTATTGCTAATTAATCAGAATTGAGACAGATTTGCAAAGCTGCCTGGAGAAGTTTGTCCAGCACATGGTTTTCACTTGACTTGGCCCTCGGTTGCCTTATAGGGCTCTATCTGAAAAAAGTTAAGGACTGGCATACCATAGGCATACAGTTTAGGAGGGAAAAAGATTTCAGAGCTGCACGGAGCAGCTTGCACAGCGTTTGTCTTTGCCCTTTGATTCATCTCCCAAGCCTGAGATTAACAGCACTGCAAAGACAGTGTAGTGGAAGGGACTGCTGTAAAATGAAAGAGCAAAGTATTTTAGCTTCTTCCATTCACCCCGGTGAACCAGAGGAAAAATGCTGCCAGCAGGCTGAAGGCCAGGCAGCAGAGCAGAGCAGCACCTGACATTGTAGGCATGTCCCAAAGACAGAACCAAACACAGCCCTGCCCTGAGGAAAACACAAAACACACCACAAACCAAGATCTCCTTGCTCTCTAGCACCATTGCCAGCACTATCTTCCAAAGACAACAATCCTTTTACCAAACCAACTGCTTGCTGAACCTTCTAAATGTTTGCTTTCTAGCCAGTAATTTATTATTATTTCTTCATTATTTGATACTTTCTTTAGCTAGCAACGCTTGTTTTCCTACCACCCGTCTTTTTTGACATGCTTTGGCAATCTGACCGTGCAGCTTGTGTCCTGCTACATTTTTCCCATTGCAAAGACAAGCTCTGCCCAAGGGACATCCCAAAGAACACTGAAAGGGGCAAAGAAAGATGCTGGTGACGAGTATGTATGATAGCAATTAATTTGGAGCATCACTAGGAGCAGATGCCCTTCTTCAGGCCCCCATGCCACTGCCCCACAATGACAGAAGTTTTGTGAGGAACCATGGGATGAGTTCAGTGGAAGAAGGGAGACATTTTTTTTAATTGTCTTTCCCCTCGTGACTATCAATCTTTTTCAGTTTCCATTTCAACAGGCAGATTATATCATAAGGGAGCAGTTTTCATTTCCAGCTTGGAACAGCATCGAGTGGATATGTAAGAGAGAGAGCAGATGATAAAACCATTGCAAATCACAAACCAGGTTTTGATTTACATATAAATTAGGTTCTAAGGGAAGACTTAATAGGATTGGATAGCTCAAAGGATGGCCAAAGATGTACAGAAAGAAACTCCCCCTGGGTGTAACAGTATTAACACTGATGAAGAGGCCCCAGAGATGACTCGGAGTCATAAAGTCTTTTCTTTCTAAATAGCTAGTTCAACTTTGGCTCAGGACTGCTGAGAATAATAAAACAGCAGCATAGAAAAGAAGGAACACAAAGCTGTTGGACAACTAGCTAGATTAAAGTTACTTTTAAGAGGTAACTACAAGAATAGCTGCAGTCAGGTCCTTGTAGGGATATATCACCCTTCCCTGAAAATAAGCTGAAGAGAGACCTGAACACGTACTCGCTCCCAAGTTCTTCAGCTGACGCTGCTGGGGAAGGCAATCTTACCACCATGTGCCTAGTGCCCACTCTGGGGCAAACCTTGGTCTCCGAAGATATCAACCAGCCTGCTTCAGCACCAATACAACCCCTTTAAAAGTGTCAATCAATTACATGAGGCAGTCAGGTTTTAATAGTAAGAGCATTGATCAAGCCTGCAAGAACAGAGAGCAGGGGAAGAGAGAGGAAAGCAGTGCCATGACATGGCCATGCACAGGAGGAGGTGGTGGCATCTGTTACATGTGAATGCTTGGAAATTTCCAAGCCAAATGTCACCAGTAGAGTCACTTAATATAACCATGAACATCCTCCAGGAGGTGGAACAAAAGAGGCATCCAATGCATCAGTCCAGTAGCATCTTTACCTCAGTGTCAGCGCCACCCAAGCTCTGAAGAGTCTGTGTGCCTCAAGCCAGCAGAAAATACACAGAGCAACGATCAGCCCTTGAGATCATCTGGCTTTGTACGTGATCATGATCTCTCAGCCTTCAATGTACAGTAAAAGACTGTTCTCACACTATGTGGCTACCCAGTGTCACTAGGCATAATCAGAAGAGAGCTCTCCTTCTCTTCTGATGCTCAAAGTGATCCCCTGCATTGGCAGCAGCCTTACCTGACACATTTAGGATGGAGGGGGAGATGTCTGGCAGCCCCACTCTAGAGTCTCCCATCCACCAGACAATTGTCACTGGTTCAGGGGGACCAACAGCAGCACAGGCCATATGAAATGGGGCATTAGGGGACACGGACACATCCTCGGGTTCCACAGTAAAGTAGGGCACACCTAGAAAAGCAACAGACAGGTGATAATAACTGGAGAGACTCCTTCTGTCTCTTGTTTATTTCCACTAATACCAGTGCCCAACACCGGACACCCATCTGCCCTGCCCCTACACCTAATCCAACTCCCTCCAAGCCCTTCACAAGAACCAAGGGTCAGATATGCTGGATCACCTCAAGGCATGAATGTCTACACATTCCCGCTAGGAGAAGTCAGAGAGAAAGGAGCGCTTATTTCCCAAAATGCCTTTGAAAAATCTCTTTCATTGAGACTGGAGTTTGAAGAGGCAACAGTCAATAATTTTAGCAGAGGCAGGCACCATTTAGAAGATACCTAATCTAGCTGCAGATATTTCTTGCTGTGCATTAAAAACTGAAGCTTGTGAACACGTTGAACTAGTGGCTGTAACAAACCCATGAATGAGGAAAGAATGCCCTCGGTGAGAGACTGGGATCATTTACAATGCTCTCTCCACAGCTTAATTGACTGGAGCCGCCTTCCAGCACGCTCTGACACCACGAGAACCAGGCTGCCTTGGAGTTAGGGGTAATTTGTTTCAGAGCTGACGGCTATCCGTGGACACAGCTCTCTTGATAACTCTCTGTTCCTCACCGTGGAAAGACTCCTGCTTGGTACAACAGGCCTTAGATCAGGTGCACAGGGAGAAAAATGCAGCTGCAATGCTGACTACCTCAGGTCATTTCTACGTGGCAATAGCTGAGCATAACTCAACACATCAAAAGACATGGTTCCTCTTACAGGCAATGCTAAAATTCTTGTGGTTTCAGTGCTCCAAACCAGTAACACAAAATTCACCAGCCATCAGCACCAGCGCTGACCCTGCAGGACAGGCACTGTGCGCTTCTGGTAGCCGGTGGAAGAGCTGAAGGTCCAGAGAAACACCAAGTTCCCTTTATAACTTTGGGTGTCAAGCACAGTCACTACGGACTGAGTCTACACCAAAATTAGGTATTCTCAGCTGGAAAAAAGTGTGTTTGGAAACCGCTGATCTGCTGCCTCACAGAAAAGAAGAGGAACCAACAACACTGTGCATTCACATGCTTAACTGTCTGTCCCTGGCCAGAGATGACAGGCCTGAGTGGCTCCAGTTGCCACAGCAGATGCTGAGCACCTCCAACAGCAGGTAATTAATGTAGGTGCCTAAGGCTTGGCATTTCCCCTACACTCCAGCTGAAAGTGGTGTTCTCAGTCTTTCACTGACCTTCCAGTTGCTGCTTGCATCTTTCAGGTGGAAATTTCTTTGTGCCTTCCTTGCCTCCTTGCCACTCCCTTTAGAGTGGCAAGTAAATGAACAAACTAAAACAGGTCTAAAAATAGGTCACTTACAGGAATGATGGTGCCTATCTATGCAAAGGCTAATGCTCAGGACAGGTATATCCATCATGATTCACTACTGATTTTTGCTTACATGTTTTACTTCATTTTTTTTATTGCCTAAACAATAAAAGTGAATAAACTTTCCAGATACCAGCTGTGACACCTCTGCCTACTTTGCCCTCCTTCTCCAAGGAAGATTAGAAGGGAAAATACCATCATTTCTTCTACCTGTGAGCAGGATTCCTGCCTCCTGTCCCTTTGCCATGGCACCCAAGGTGGCCTTTCAGGAGGATCCTGCCCGGCTCAGCAGGTTTTCTCACTTTGGGAGCAGCTAACCAGAACAGACAAGACCACAATTAAAAACTCTCATAGTTCAGGGAGTGCAGCTGAGTCATCCAGCTCAGGAACCTGCACTGGCCCCGTACGTAAGTTACCTGGATACCTCAACGTCTGTGACACATTTAGCCTCCCAGTTCCTGGTACAAGAGGTGAGGGCCGGCACCTCTCTTTCACAGATGCACCATGGAGGCACTGAGCAGCCAACAGCTAGGAAATCAGTGGCAAAGCAAGGAAATGAGCCTGTCTACTCCCTGTTCCAAGCCAGCATGCAACCTACAGGGCTGATTTTTTTTTTCCCTACAGCTCAGTTTTTAGACTGCGTTAATTCAGGGGGATGTGTCCATATAGGTGTGGCTGGGGCTCCGACTGTAGCCAGAAGAGGGGCTAACAGCCCCGGGAACAGCCACACAGTCGGACGTGTAATTTCAGAGGGAAAGATCTGTAAGAAACACAATCTGTATTTTTCAGGTGGTCACACTCCACAGTGTGCCTCTTAGATTACTTCTCCAGACATCAAATGCGATCATGTTCTCGGTAAGGCCAGAGCCTAGTTTCTAAACCAGAAAACAGTTTCAAAACAATTTCGTTTTTGTAAATTCTGAGGAGTGTTTCATAAGATCAAACATTCTAGCTGTATCACAAAGACAGTTCAAATAGCATTGCTACAAATTCTGCCAGATACAGATTACCTGCGTGGACCTCAATTAGACAGCACAGAAACCCGTTCGAGCTTACTTTAAATTGGATCACCAGTAGTCCACACTTGTTTTGTGTGGCACACTGAAGTGTCAGCACCTACTGAAGGCTGCAAATGACCAGAGTAAAGATCCTCTCTCAGTCAGAGAGGACAACGGTTATCATCAATACAGCAACCACTTCTAGACAAAGCTGGTACGCCCAGGGAAGAAATACATACAGCAGTAACAGTGACAATGGGATTGATAGGATTTGCTTTCCCCAGTGTTTTCTTATGCTAACAGCTGACACATTTTTAAAAATCCACCCCTTATCACTACTTGTTATTTTTTAATTTTTTCCACCAACTCCCCTTTCACGTGATTACATGCTCAGATCAAGTTTAACTAGTTTCTGCTGTACTTGCTCTTCTCACAAAGGCGACTAGTTGCATTTTTTTTTTGCTTATGCTTCTGCTGTAAGCTTTGGCCTTAATTCTCAACACTCCCCCTTACCTAGCTGCAGCTGTTTTTTGTGACTTTGATATTTCTTGCTTGTGCTATCCAGAAGGGCTCCTTTGTTTTTCAGATGGCTTAGCACACTGAGCTACCCAATCACTCCTAATGGACCCACCGTGCAAATGCAGCCACCTCTGGAGCAGGCCATGCTAATTGGAATAGAAATAGAAACCCTGCACAACAGAGAGCATTTTAAGCTGTAAACAACATTCTCCAGTTGAAACTGCACCTGAAAATTTAGGTGGACAGAAGTCTGGGATTTATGGAAGGCAGCAGCAGGTAAGCATTCCTCTTCCCGTGAGAACTGCTATGAATGCTCTGAGCGAGTGAGACCCTTGCTGTAAAACACCCAGACCGCACCACCACCCATGACACCCTCCCCACTCCCCCTCTTTAAAACTTTTGATTGAGTTCTGACCCTAAATGTTACTAATTACAACCAAAAAGCCACTTCTTGCTGCAAATGCACTGTTCCTGTCAACTTCCTGACAAAGTATTAAGACACCCTATGACCACTAGCTTCTGAGGATCTAACACAACCATAGCTCAAGGAAAACAAAACTAGAGGCAGTAAGAAGCCACCAGTCTACGCTGCCTTGTGCGACTTTTGGGCAACCATGTAGAAGTTATTCTTTATAAGACAAGACTGAGCAAAACAGTGCCACATGGAACAGTCACAGCTATGAAGTGCAGATGTACAGCACTTCTCCTGAAACTCAGAATTGGGCCAAACCTGTACCTTGCTCTCAAAGACGTGTTTGGCTGATACACAGAAACAGGCTGTGACCCTGCTTTGAGAAGTGAGTTGGACCAGATGATCCCCATGGATCCCTTTCAACCTGAACCATCCCATCATTCTATGAGTTATTTGGAGACAAAAGCAACAACTGATTGAGGGGCTGGAAAGAAATGTGTGTGCATGAAAGGATCATTCAGTTGTTTCTTACTGTGCCAAAATGAAACCAGAAGGTAAAAAACAGACAGCTCCTCTCCTTGAAGCTACTCTCCTACCATTTCTTACTCCTGCTCTGTAGTGATCTCACTGCAGTTAGCAGCAATGGTTCAGAGCCAAGAAGCCTGTCACTGGAGCAATCTGCTCTCACCACTTCCACCTAGAGCATATTGGTGGGTCAGCCCTGAAAGGAAACCAGCACTACTACTACTCCTTACCTTCCACTATGAGCCACACTTGCTGTGATTCTTCCTTCTTCCCCCCGTTCTCAACCTGGCACCAGTACTTCCCAGAATCTGTCCGCTCGACGGATTTCAAGCTGAAAAAAGTCAAAAGCCATATCGATATTTTACGTGGATAAAGCATGTTTTTGCCCCAAAGGACCCTCCAGTGTTTGGCAAACCAGATGCATGGAAAACACCCACTGAGTCGCAGCCAGCTCTGGGGAGGAGGGCAACAGCTAGCCAGCCCAAAGCACACGGCAAAACAGCAGAGGTGGGAGGCTCCTTTCTAAAGTGGGTGGAGGGAATCCTCAGCAGAGCAGCCAGCCTTCCTCCAAAACGTCATCACAGAAACCCCGCCATTTATGTCCTTTGAGGATAGGAAGGGGTTGGTCATCTTGATCCTGAATCGTGACTTTAGCTAGCCTTCAAGAGCAACAGCCTGGCCTACCATGTCTGAGCTAGCAGAAAACTCCAAATCACAAACCTCCAACAAGCCCGACTGTTTTGCCTCAGTTAGGTGACAGGACTGGTGACAGCCTCATACAGGAACAGATGGGACAGAAAAGGCCACCCCTCGCCTCAGCTGCACTCAGTGTTATTCTTATCCCAAGAGCACCTCACACTGCAAAACTCCTTGGGCCTCTTGATTTGTGATTTCAAGGGGTTATGCTGGCCTACTCTGGCACAGGACTTCACCCTACGAACTCTTCTGCATCCTCCCTTACTCAGCAGCAGCTCCCTTTCTGAGAAGATGCATCCAAGCAGGGGAAGGCAGCCATGGGAACTGAGCAGCATTCAAGTTGTAGGCCTCCAGTTCAGGGGAGACATTCTGCTCCTTGCTCCACCACTGGAAAACTGCGGTATCCTCACTGCCGTTAGCTACACAAGGCCAGCGTGGTGAATAAGGGCAGAATTTGGTCCCAAAGCGACAAGGTCTCAGCTACCAAAGGCACCAGTGTGACTCTGAGCGCCTGTCAATGTACAGATGTTGACTGCCCCCCGCGGGATATGCAGCCATGCGTCTGCTGCCATGCAGAGAACCTCAGCAGATATGATGCCCGTCTTCTAACACTAGCAGTCTGCCTTGGGGAAGAACGTCAGGAAGAAAGACAGAAAAGGAAGACTGTTTGCTGAAATGCGCAAAATGGACCCACTACAGCCTGAATTTCAGAGCTCTACCTTCAAATGGCATCAGCTGTCCTGCCCATCCAGCCGCATGTTCTGAAACACAGCGATCGAAGCAGAGTCACACAGTGGGTGGTAGAAATGATCACTTTAGGAAAAGAAAGGAAAAAGGAGAAAAAGATACGGACACATCTAGATTTAGGACCCTGTACTTAGCCCTGGTGCTGCAGAAAGTTCTCAGTGGAGGAAAACAAGAAGTGAGAAAGGAGATCAGACTGCAAGACTGTGAGGGGCAAAGAGAGTTAACTAGGGAAGTAAATGGGGGGGAAGTAAACGGTATAGTTTCAAGACAAACTGTTTCCACAACACATTGTTATATGATAGTTTTACTAGGAACAGATTTTTTTCCCTATCAAAATGTTTATTACAGACAAGCTTTAGCACAGAGACTTTTAGTTGCTGGAATTGGAGACTCCATGCAATGTCAAGCCAAGAAACCTAGCAGGGGATAAAGCTGGAGCTCAGGGGAGAGTGATTCTCAGTCAGTCAATGGTTTTGAGCCCTCACAGTGATGGCACGCTTGCTTGTACAAGCTCTCTTTATGCAGAGAAAAAGCCAGAGCAGAACCTCAGGTCTTGTTTAACTCAGTACTTCCAGAACTAGCTGACATCCCCCTTCTGCTGAAATAAAGGCACGGAGAGCTGCTCTGCAGAACAGTGTTTTTGCACCTCTGAGCGGAGCAGGACTGGTATTGTGTAATGTATATGTATTAGGAAAGTCTTTGCAAAATGACTCGGGGATGGTTCAGGTGACAAACACTCCTCCCCAAAGAAAGGAAGGGGGTGTAGTCCTGGGAGTCACATTTCAATTAAAAATCCTCACCCTTTAGGCAGACTGACAGTTCAAGAAAGAGAGTAAGAGAACGGAATGAGTATGAGAGAGAAAACCCCATTTATGTAAGTCAGACCTTAGTCTTCCTGCTGCATGGCCGAACAAGATGAACAAACAAGGTAAGAACATCCTTTCACCTTGAAGTCGCGTCTCAAGCACCACAAGCATTAGCAAAGCACCTGTCACCACAGCAGTCAGGAAACCAACATGGTTCTAGCGCATAAAATCTCAGCCCTCTGTGGCTTCAGTTCTGCTCTCAGTTATGCCCTTGCCACGCACTGGACTGCAGACCTAAGGCCCTTGCCCTGCCAAGGGCACTGCAGTTGCATAGATATAGCTGACAGCAGAAAACGGTGCCATAGTTTCCACGATATTCTTCCTTCTCTGCATCTGTTGTACCTGAGGAAGCCGATCCAGTGTTCTTCATCTACTGGAATGTACACCTGGTCTACGCTTTGCACCACTGCTCCGTCCTTGATCCACAACATCTCAGGATCTTCCATTCCCTCGAGGCTGCAATTTAGTTTGACGGGTTGACCCTGGGACACCTTTAATTTGATTGGAGATCCTGTAAATTTCATACCTAAAAAAAAAATACTACTCCGCCCCACCCCCAGAAGAAGGGGGGTTGGAGTACAGCAAATTACTCTAGGTTGGTGGTCTGGAATTACATACCCTACCAGCACACACTGCAGAGGGGTCCGTTAGTCTCGGCACTGCTCTACTATGTCTGCTAAGCAATAGTCAGAGGCAAGCACTGAATGCACAATTGCTGGAGAAAAGTGGTGGCTCAGTCCATACATGGGGCTTTTTTCAACTCGTGTTACACTAGGGTGAGCTTCTGCAGAGCAGTGCCCAGGCAGAGCCAGACAGAAAGGCTGGGAGCTTCGCTGTGTCAGTGATCCAGCCGTGCTAAGCGCATTCGCTCAACACGGTACCACACCTCCCTCTTTTCCCCAGGTTTGAATTTCAGCTGCGGTGTTCCTGTGCTGCTAAGAAATCATTGTGCTTGCTCCATTGTATGCATTTGTAAAGAGCTGGGATATGAGAAAGAATCAATTATGTCTCGTTATTCAGCGTACACTGTTCCTCTGCATTACAGAAAGCTTCTCTGCAATTTGCAAAACCCGTGAAAGCAAAGCCTATTCCACAGCATACCTCGCTGAGGAGCGGAACTGCTAATAGAACAGATATTTCTGTTGTGTGATGTGGGCGTGTGCTCAAAGGAGCCTCCCTGACCCTTCAGTCCAGCCAAAGTAAACATTATACTCTCAGCTATATAGTAGTGACCCTCAAGCAAAAGGGCCAGAGTCGGTGGAGCTGCTCAGATTTACGTTGACACAGAAGCGATCAGAATTTGGCCTGGAGCACTGTTACATGTGTGGGTGGATGGGGAGTGTTTCCCTCAAGCAGAAGCGAATATATGCAATGTGTTACCATGAGAAAACACGGAAGCCAACTATGTAAGCGCGTTTAAGAAAGAAAGGCATATAAAGGAGGAACCAGAGGATCAAAGGAGACCGTGGGAAAGCAAGAAGGTGGGAAATAAATGTAAAGCTAGTTTTGTTAGCGAGAGTGGCCATTTTCTATGCAGTGGCACAGGACTGACAGACCAGAACAGGTCTAGCCTAGTTCAATATTATGCCCTGGCAGTGGCTTCCCCATCTTCAGAAACAAATGACTCCATCACTCTGCTGCTCTTGCACAGCCACGTATCACAATACGTTACAACTTCACCCAGTTCACTGGCTGGTCAGCTTCTCACAGGATGCCTCCCTAGCCTACTGAGCCAGAGAGAAAAATGCCCGTTGTGAAATCCAGAGCGCTGCTAAGCAAGCAGCCCTGTTGCTCTCAAACTCTGTTACAGCCTGACCGGTGATCACATACGGAGATTTCTCGTGTGCCACTTCCCTTCTTGCCAACGTGCCACCCCCCCGCAGCCACAAGGGCACCACCTCACAGGGCAGAGCAACAGCGGAGGGACTCACGGTGTGGTTCTAACAGCTGGAAGAAGGGGGAGCCAGCAATGTGGGACCAGCCAGCACTCTGCCACCGGCAGCCGGTACCCTGACAGAGCACCAGTGGTCCAGGAGCAATCCCAGAACACAGGCAGAAGGACTTTATTCCTTTCCTTAATGAGACACCCCAGCCTGTTAACAGCTGGTTTCCCACACTCAGTCTTTTGCCTTTCTATCTGCTGTTATTAATTTAGCAAATTCACAGAGACCATTGGAAAACTGGTAAGATAATTTTAGTTTAGTTGCTACAGCTCATTTGCTGGGCTAAGGATTTAATCACCGTGGGTGAAGATGATCTAACCCCACATTACTTAACTCATCTGTAACACAAATTACACGTCCCAGTGCATGCCAGAAAGCATTATCCGTTTCACCACTCACGATATTGGAATAAAACATGAAAGCTTCATAGCAGCTCTGTGTTACAGAAAACTGATGCAGCCAGGCTGCTGAACGCACACACAAATTGACAGACACTTTCATTACAGGTGCCTTCATAGAAAAGCAGCTTTCCTCAGACTGCCCTGCTGAAAGAGTTAGCCAGAACTTACAACAAAGCGGTGTTGTTAGAGACCCTTTATGCTTTTCAGCTCCCATACAAATTAATGATGTAGGAAATGAATATACAGTGCATGTGTTCAGCCTGAGTTGTAATTCTCCACATCACCCAAGTATAATCCCTCCGTCAAGATCAACTGAAATGAAGAACTACAGATCAGGGATTTTCAATAAATGCACAGGTTTTCCACAAAAATCCAGTTTTAGCTGCAGCATCTCCTCCTGCAGGTATCAGGAAGAAGCATGCAAGAGGCCAATATGGATTTTAATTCCCACCTATTCCTCCTTCTACTCTCCCACTCATGATTTCTCATCTGATTATTTCTTGCGCTGGCAAGAATGTTATCTCATCCAAATAGGTTCCTCCAAGCCTACCTATAAGAGCTGTAGGAGTTAGAACGTATAGCTAGGAAATGAAATTCTATTAACTTTCTTATCAACCAGTTGTCAGACAGAATTGACAGCAAAAGAATGTATTAGTTGTCAAAATATGCGACATATTTGTTTGGTAAAGGTTTGTTGGTTTTTTTTTCTTTAACTTGCCACCTCTTGAGTATTTTGATCGCTAGAACAGAAGCATGCTTTTTGTGAAGTTATTTTGGGAGTGGAGAGAGAGGAAGATGTCCACCCATGCACACCAAGGGAAAGGTTTTTCGCTCCTCGGATTCCTTAGGACCCTGATCTAGCGATCCAACAACCTGTACCACAGCCTCTCCAGCTCAGTGTCACTGCGCACGCATTGCTCCACATGCAGCGCAGAGCTCAAACTCCCAGGGAAGTCGGCGGGACATTCGCCTGGGCGCCCAGAGGCTCCACACGCTGCCCTTCCCTGCCGAGTCGGGGGTGAAACTTCGGAAAATGCGTTCAGGAGGGAAAAACCAAGAAAAGCCACTCAGGAATGCGTTAGCGCCCGGCTTTCCTCGGCGGCGATCAGCGCTAGGCAAATACCAGAGCAATGCCTCCGCAAACAAGGAGGAGGATTATCTGGGCTGCGACTTAACTACTCTGTACTTGCAGGCAGGCGGGCGAGGCTCGCAGCACCCCGCACAGCCCGGGCTCCCCGCCGGGCACCGCCGGCTCCCGAGTGCCACGTAGCTGGCCCAGCCGCCGGACCCACAGAGGCGGCGGAGCGCCCCGCGCCGGCCCTGAAGGGGGGCAGCGCAAAACGGGCCGGCCTCGACCCCCACCTGTGGCTGCCCGCGGCCGCCACA
>VZTL01059333.1:16723-41195 GCA_013400535.1 Scopus umbretta
GGGGGCGAAACCAGGGCGCTTATTCCCCTACCTACATATGGAAGCGGGAGGTCAGCCCGGCCCCTCAGGACCCCCTGTGCACCCTCCAGCCCCCCAGGGGAGGAGGGCTTGGGGCCGCCACTGGGGCTCAGGCCCCCAAACCAAGGCTCTGCAGCACCTCGCCTCATGCACACAGCACCTCCATCTTCTCTGGCCGGCCCTCTCTGGCTTCTTGCCTCGGCCACTCTCCCCTCACCTACCGTACCCCGGCTCCTGGGATGCCGGCCACCCCATCCCGGTGCCTGACCTGTGGAGGAGCACTGGCAACGTGAGGAGATGCACCCGTGCCCTTCACACCTTCAGATCGGCTTGACCTTGCCCTCTTTTCCACTAGTGGAAAAGTAGGGAGAGGTCTGAGGAAGGAGATCTCTGCTGCCACAGAGTTACTAGCACGGTGTGGAAAAAGTCACCGACAAACAATTTAAGAAGAACAAAAATCTAGTGCTGCCTTTTCATAGGAGTTACGGTGAGAATCTGGGTTGAAAGGCACCATAAGGAGCAATATCGTTACAACACGATGCAGCTCTCAGCTCTGTCACAGCCATCGGACGTGCAACACTTACCCAGCGTCTCCCTGCAATACTCTGGAAACCTGGCTAAGCAGAGGAGCATGGGGAAACAGCATTATCCCCGTCAAGGGGGTGGAGAAACTGAGGCACAGCAAGCTCACATAATTCCCTCCCAAGCTCTGATCTTCCCCCCCAGCCATTTGCATTTCTGATAGGAATTCCTAGGGGACTGGAGCAATGCCAAGAAGATTTCATGACTGGAATGGAAATGTCAGTCCCTCCCCAGTGCCTCCTGCCGCAATGAGGCGGCCGGGAGGAGACACTGATAAGCCATCCACCTGAGAGCTTGCAGGAAGCCTGGGTGCTCAGGGATAGGAAATCGTGACATGCCTCTTGCCAGGATCATAACAGCTCTTGGGCTGAGAGCTTCTGCACTGGTGTTTGCTAAAAGCTTCACGCGCCCTTGCTGTTGCTTCTCTCTCTCCCCCGTGTATCCATATATACCTATCTATCCGAGTGCGTGGCATGTTTCTGCACTTACTCACGGAGATAGCGCCTTCCAGAAAGTAGCTACTTTTGCAGATTTTAGTTGTCTCATGAGAAAAAACGGCCATTAGAATAGCGCTGTGTTTCTGCGGCGTTTTCCTTCTAAGGGTAACTTCCAGCCTTACAGTTACAGAGGCTTACAACACTACACTGGCCCTGTGGGCTCAAGAAATGCTCTGATGTACAAAAAGGAGAGAGGAGGCACAGGCAAGTGTTGTGACTTGGCCAAACCCATCAGGGAGACAGTGGCCGAGAGAGGCTTGACTCCACACTGCATCCCCAGAGCATGCCTCTACCTCAACAGACATGTTGTGCTTTGTCCAAATGTCCTATGTGATGTTCCCAAAGGCTTTGGGACGGGGAAGAGGGGGAAAGGAGCTTTCATCTGCAAAGAGGATTATGGGATAGGAAATTGTCCTAGCACAGTACAGACCAGACTCTGGACTGGTGTAAGAGAGCAAAGCTGCGCTGGAAGCAGTAGGCCAAAAGGAATTTTCCCTAGCAGGGGATCTGGCTTCAGCTCTTCTGAGAAGGGCTTTGTGTCAACAGTGACAGGAAGGAAGAGCCATATGAAAATTGAACTGGAATCCTGCACGTGTTGCCAATTGGAGTGCAAACTACTGTGGGAAAACTTATGGAGGAGTGCAATATTAACATGCAGAAATCAAAGGCACTGATGATTCTGAAATGCTTTTAGGCACTGAAGACAAATAAACTCTCCTGGCCTCTCATGTCACTGAATTAAGCAATGTGGCTTTGTTCTACTGGCCGTAACGCCACTGGCAGCACTCACTGCTTACACGCACAGGACACAGCACAGTGGCTTATAAATAAGCTGGTGCCTTCCTGGCTTAGATCCTTTCCTTACTTCTTCTGTTGCGATAGTGTGTTGTCACATTTCACCAGACTTGTTGGGTGGCGTAGGCATGTTCTAGAAAATGCCTGGAGAGCTGCACAATAATCAAGAAGTGAATTCCCAGTGCTGGGAGACTGCTGAAGACGAGGGAGAAGGAAAAAGGAAGAAAGGAAGAGAGGGAGGGAAAAGAGACAGCAGGAGGGAGAGAAGTATTTGCTGGAGTTCCTCACCTTCCTCTGCTGTTCAGCCTCTTCTAATTATTGAGACCCAACAGGACAAGGATGGGTTATCCCAGAGAGGAAGCACCAAAACCACTCATTTCCACATGAGAAGCCATAGCCCTACAAGTTCAGCAAAAGCTGCTGGCGCATGCCACTACTCCATTGTCAAAGCAGTCAGTCAGCAACTGGATACGAAATCCCTGTGTTTTGTACAAGTTGTCTTCCATAGAGCTGCCTGGTTTGCACTCAG
The DNA here is from genome assembly GCA_013400535.1 of Scopus umbretta. Classification (NCBI taxonomy): domain Eukaryota; kingdom Metazoa; phylum Chordata; class Aves; order Pelecaniformes; family Scopidae; genus Scopus; species Scopus umbretta. The sequence goes on from VZTL01059333.1 coordinate 19,145, forward strand.
ATTTAAGAGCCTGTCTGCTCCATCCTCTGACTTGGGAAGAGCAGCGTTATCCCTTCCATTGCTAGGGGACAGATCCCTCATCCTGGATCAGGAAGCTGAGGCAATGGCAAGAGCGACAATGGAGTGGCATTCAAGGGTTGCAGGATTAGCTCTGCCTTATGGTGTAGGAGACCCAGAATGGCTATTGAGGTGCTTCCTGAGTGGGTGATCTGTTGAAACCAGCATATTCAGCCCCAGGCCAGAACAAGAGCTGCTCCTAGCATTTCAGTCACCACCCGTGGGTGCAGCGACAGGAGGGAGCTCCATATGTGGGGGGGCTTTTGCAGCTTAGGGACGGCTTCTCAAATAAATGTCCCAAAGTTGGGTCAGAACACAAGGAGTGAGGAAGCAGAAACCCTCTGGGCTTTCCAAACTCTGCCAAGGACACAGCTTGAGAGCTGCTGGATATTACAGTGGCTTTTGAGGACACTGTAAAGGTTAAACAGGGCATAAACTGTCTCCATTCTCTGCCCAACCCATCATAATAATGGGATTGCCAGAGCTTGTTTATGTCGGATAATAATACTGTTTAACGTGGCCACTTCTGAGGACCCAAATATAACTCTCCATCTTGAAATACATATGGAATCAAACTGGCTGTGCCAAGACCGTGGACATGGTATTTAAAGCCATAGGTGGCTGCAGCAGCTACACAAGAAGACTGAAACTCATCCTGCCTGTGTCTGGCTAAGCTTGCCATAATCGAGTTATGCTGCTCATTTGGGAATTATCCTAGCTGCAGCTGAACTCTGTTCTCTTTTAATTTATATTATTCTACCATCTCTTCCTTTATCCTTTCTGGTCTTCCTCCCTACCACCTCCTTCAGTAAGAAACTGTGTTGGAATATTCCAGCCTCTCTGTTTCATGAAGTTTCAGCCACCTCCAGCTCTTACATCTTCCATATGTGCTGGTTTTAACTTTCTGTGTGAATGATGATAAGGACAGGGAACCATATTAAAGACTTGCATTTACTCCGTCTTCAGAATACAAGTAAATCAGGGATGAGTCTGAGCTTTGAGTTCAGGCCTGATCCTTTCCTAGTTGCCAAACTCTCCCAGCTCTGCCTGGGGGTGGTAGGTGGCATGGTGTAGATGGGGGCTAGGACTGGATCACTGTCGGGCGGATCTAAGTTTGGATTTTTCTCTGAGTTTCAATGTTACCCAGTTTGGCCCCAGCCCAACTATAATCATTACCCTGAGCCCAAACCTGGTTCCTCCATGTGTCTGGGATGGTTATTCTTTTTTAGAGGTGATAAACTAACATATCATATGTGTTATCTGTCTTTTGCAATAAATGCCAAGCTGTCAGAATGAAAATGTCACATAAATCACACATAAACTATTTACATTAAAAAAGATTGACTCATACGAATTTCAACAACCTTTCTGATGGTGCCATCATTCACAGCAGGTTAGCCAGGTATTGCCAATGTTTCTATTTCTGGAGTTGAAATAAACACCACACATCAAAACAGAGCCATCAAACCAAAACAAAATGTATTTAACATGGTGCAACAGTCAATGCCATAAGAAATCACCACATAAGTAGGCAGAGTTATATATAATCTACACATACTGATACGACTTTACAAATCTCGTATTACATGTAGATACACAAAGAATGGACTTGGGAGGAAGCATTTGTTGCCAGCCCCTCTGGGGCTCGGTTTCTTACCTACTTGCTGTAGGGAGTGACAGCACTTTGTTTTTGAAAGTGGCTGTATTGCGATCGTATTGCATTCTCCTGTGAGTCACGGTGGATAATAATCTCCGCCATCCACATGACAAAATGGTATGGAGCTTGCTCAGCGTATGACTGTCCCTTGTGGGATGGAAGTTTGGCAGGTGCGAGGTCCCTGGTGGGTCCTCAGTGTGGCCATAACCTTCTTGGGTCAGTCCCTGGCTCTCAGGGGGTCTCCAGCCAGGCCAGGAGGGCAGCCCACAGCCCAGAGTGCAGCAGTCTGCTCTGCCGGGACCGGACACCTTCTGAGTTTGGCTTTGCTGGGACTAATCTGATAGTTTCCGGAAGGTGCTGCACCTGCTTTGGGGGAAGCCTTGCAGGAAGAGCCTGGAGCCCCAGCAGGAGCAGCTGGTGGGGCTGGCTCCCAGCTGTGCTCCCTGCCTGGGGCTGGGGTGGCACCTCATCCTGCCTGGGAAGGTGCAAAGGCGGCAGTGGGCTGCGGGCCAAAAGCCCTCCCCAGGGCACATGGAAAGCTGAAGGATAATGTAGAACAGTCCTGCAAAACCGCTCTAATAGATGCTGTGGGTGGAAGAGCTTCATAACAACTCCAGACTATCAGTGGGAGGGTTAATACCACATTTACCTTTCCCTCTGCAGCCCCTCTTCCCTTGTCCAGCCTGTGATGCTCTGAGCAAGTGGTAGGAATGAAACAACCACAAACCAGACCCACAGTCCTAAAAATAGTGGCACTAACAGGGCACTGATCTACATTATGTCTCTCAACGATTGCTAATGGGTGGAGCTGGACAAGGTTAACTACAGCTGGAAACGCAGCAGTGCCTCTGCTGCACGCCAGGCAGGGCAAGGTAAGCAAGGGGCTTTTTGCTTTATTGGTGTATGTCACTGCTCTGGAAAGAAAGTCCTCAGCACTTCTCAGGGGCATAGTCTGTGGTTGTGTCAGCAGTCAGTGACCTTTGTGCCGTGAATACCTTATTTTTGCCCAATGGAAGGCAATTATACCCTGAAAGACATCCTCACTGGCAAAACCCCAGAATGACTGGAACACAGAAGTGAGAAAACTGAAAAAAAAAAAAAGGAAGATGAGGGTAAAGCAAGAGGAGGAAAACATGAAGAAAGGAGAGAATAAGTGGCAGAAGAAGAGGAAAAAAGACTGGTGAAAATAAAATAAATTAATAAAACACCTCGTTTTGGGTTTGCAGGAGGTGACTCAGCACCTGCAGATCTGAATTCTCCTTCTGACTTGACTCGGGCTGGCCACAGGCCTTTCACCTTGCTCTGTCTGAGTTTCTTACCTTGCAGGGCATCCAAGAGGGCAAATACACTCCAAAGCACAGGCTTTGTAAATCCTCCAGCGGCAACAGTGGTCAAATGCTGTGAATGAAATGTAAATAAAAGACTGAGGGTGGGATGGGAGGAGAGGCACGGAACTGAGGAGCAGAGAAAGGGCGAGGAGTGAAAGAGCAAAAGGAAGAAGGGAACAAAAGATTAGGGAGACCAGCCTAAGGAGGGGGAGAAGCTCTAGAAAATGAGGTTAGCTGTTGGTCAGAGTGACTACATCCTCTTGCAATGGCAGGGGGAAGAGCTGAAGCTCATCCTGCCAACCCGCTGTGGAGACCAACACTTGCAAGCTCCCTGCCGGCGGCACCTCTGCAAGCCCTGTCCCAGGGCAGAGGAGCCAAGAAACCACGGAGGCCTGTCACAGAGAGGTTTCTAGACAGGAGGAGCGCCTGACGTAGAAATGCTGCCCGTCGTGCCCCTCTGGCCTGTGCACAATCAGGACGGGGAAGAAGCGGGCATCATGATAAGTTGGGGGGTTTTCGTTGACAGCCAGCTGGCTGGAGTAGGAGCAGCACTGCTCATCCTGGCAGCCCCGGTCTGCGATGCTGCTGCTGCGGCTCCTCCAGAGGCCTGTCCTGTGAGAGCCGTGGATGCGGCAGAGGGAGAAGCGGCTGGTGTTGAGGGAGAGGCGGGAGTTGCCACTGCAGCTGTGGAAAGCATGGCGCGAGAAGATGGAGGAGGTGCTGGAGGCATGGTTGCAGCGTTCGCAGCCGTGGGCTGTTTCACCATACCGGCACACCGCGTAGCTGTTGTAGGCCGGGGAGTCGGCCAGGTCCATCAGCATGGCCTCCGAGTAGCTGGGGATCAGCTGCCGGTTGGTACAGATGTGCCACTCCAGCTCGGTGCTGTCCTGAGTGGCATCTCGGGGCATGCGGTACCTGTACAAGGGCTCCTCTGCCACCATGGGTGCTGTGTACTCTAGGCCCAGCAGCTTCTCCACGTGGTAGTGGACGTAAGCAGTCCGATACTCTATGAGTACCCTGAGTGGCCATGAGATCATCAGGATAGCTGCCACCCAGAAAGCATAGTGGGACACGTACCACGGGAGGTGATCTGGGTCCCCATAGGCCATCATAAGCTCTTTAAAGTCCACGTTTTTGAGCTGCATGCCTTCCCTCACCTCCATGTAGTCATCCAGCCCCTCAATCTCTGTGAAGAAGTGAGCCCTCTGAGTCAGGTAAGAGTTCTCAGACTCAATGTTGGCAAAGCTGAAGCACTTGGTGAATCTCAGCTTGGTGGCTGTGTAGCTCTCCAGGCCCAAGAGCTCCTTGGAGATGTCCTTGTATCCACAGTGAGAGTAGTCAAACTCAGCTTCAGCCACGTGGGTGTTGACCCTCTCGTGGTAGACTTGTGTGGTTGTGTAGGCATCGCCGTTGCGGTACCGGGTCACCTGCCGGGTTCGCCGCACAAAGTGGTAGCTGATGGCCTTCCACCAGATGCATGGAGTGGCTTGCTGCATGCGGTTGATGCATTCATAGACACTGTCCACATCCGCCTTGTACTGCAGCTCTCTCTTGACGTGGCAGTGCCAGCACTCCACCAGGTACACCACGTACAGCATAGAAAGGAAAGCCAGTGGGATATAGACGTAGCCATCCGAGCATGGGCTGTCATGGTAGATCATGGACTTGCCCTTGAAGGAGCTATCAAAGCTGAGCTTGGTGACCCGGGCCAGCTGACACCAGGCTACTGCACCCAGGCAGCCATACATGAGGATGGAGAGGAGGAGGCATTTCCAGTGGGACTCTCGGCACATGCAGGCGCTCAGGGACTGCTTCACAGGGCGTTGCTTCAATCACACCACCAGGGAGAGGGAGAGAAAGACAAAGAGAGAGCAAGGAACCAGTCAGTCACGCCACTTTGCACAACACACACGCACAGTGACTGTTGCCTTCAAGACTGCGTCTGGCTTTGCTCTTGACTGCCTGAGGACCGAGACACCACCCTACTTAACATAAATGTGAATATAAACAGAAACACTGTGCTAGGGACAGAGGTCTCTGGATGAAACTCCTTCCTTGCTTCCTTCTGGCTCTGGGGAGGGAAGTTGTTTGCACAGCAGTGACTTGCCATGCCCACACCTTGGTCAGACAGGCTCCTCCATAAGGGGTGAGATGGGTCCCCATCCCTTCTCCCTGCCTGGACCCAGCATCATCTACGCACCCTGCCACCTTCTGAGGCCAAGAGGGCTTCACAGCCTATGAACAGCTGAAAGTGCAGGGCTGCGGTCTTGCCCCTTTGCTTTGCAAGCGCCCAGCACCTGGGTTCCCACACGATGCTGCTAAGGAGGCTCAGGAGCAGTGTTTGTCACAGGGCCATGGCCCCATGGGTCGTGCCAGCACAGGGGGACCAGCACTTCGTGGAGCTGGAGCTGCTGCCTGACTCAGAGCTGACTCACACCCAACCCTGAAACCTACCAAATGATCGACACCATTTTTCTTGGAGGTGAGCCACTGGGAAAATTACTAGATTCAAGCACATTTACTTGAAAAAAATTGTCAGGATTACAGCACAGTGCAGCATAGCTTCAGGCTAGTTAGAAGACTAGCTCCAGCCTAAAATACCTGAAAGCTTAAGCATTGGAGCTACGGGTGTATGCGTGAATATTTAAAACGTAGTACATCCCTCTCTTTCAAGTCCCCAAAGTTGGGCTGGGAGTATAGCTGGAGTTCACACTCTCGTACTCCCACTGCATCCCCTGAGACGGTGCGATAGCAGTCCTTACCCCAGCCATGGTGCAGTGAATCAGCTGCATAGTCATGCTGTGTTGGGCTATAATAAAAAATGCCAAATCGAGCCAAGCAGCTAGCGGAAACAGAGTTGTCTCCCTGCAAAGAGCAGCAGCAGCATGAGTTACATTCTGGCTGGCAGCCGCCTGTCTGTAGAAAGTCCGTGAAGCAAGAGCCCCCCACACTGCCCCAACAGGTAATATGGAGGGCTATCTGTGTCCCTCTTGTTACCACCATCCTTTGCCTCCCTCCTAACTCTGAGGAAGTGACAGTGAGAAAGCAGACACACGCTGATATTCATGCATCATCATGCCCTCTGCTGAGCCTGATTTCATGCAAAAATAGAAGCACGCTGTTACTCCTCCTCCCAAGGGGCCACCTCTAATGCATGAAACTGCTCTATAGATGCCAGCAGATGCTAGCTTTGGGAAATGTCTTCTCTTTCTTTCTCCAGGGGTAAAGTTTTCCCCTAGTATAGCTTGCCTCGGACCCACAGCAGTTAGGATTCAGTAAGTAATCTTGAACCAGCAAGGAATTTAAGGAGCAGCATCTTATGACTCAGTAAATAATAGTGTGGCGCCACTAGAAAGACTTTACTGTCTTCTCAATGAGATGGAAGCATTGGCATCTAACCTTGCAGAGCTATAAGGTCAGATTTAATATCCTTTTTTTTTTTTTNTGAGTTTTAATTTTCTTTTTTTTTTTTTTTTTTCTGGGACAGAGAACCACTTCTAAGTAACTATAGAGGGTTTTATGGCTTGCTGTGAGCACTGTCAAACTAGACTTCATGGGCTTTGGTTTTGATTTCATAGCTTCTAATCTGACACTGGGTAAGTGCAGAGTAATTTTTTTGATTTTAGGGAGCTACACCAGTATTCATCTGCAGCGACTAAGGGCAGAATCTGCTCCCTGATTCTTCCTGATGCATCCAGAAGGAATCTGTAAATAATTTCTATTCTTATCTCAAACCTTTTGTATGTATGCATTTATCAGAATAAATAATAATTATTCTGGGCTGTATTCTCTTTACAGTGGCCAAAATGGGTGTAGAGAAGCTAAGTGGGTTATAAAGGACACAGTACATAACTTTTCTGTAGGTAGGGCAGTGAAAAGACCTTAGTATGGGTAAGAATAAGGCTGTTTTCCTTAGCCTTTTGCAGGAAACCTTGAGGAAAGCCACAAAGTGGCTTCAGGCAGTCCCCAAATCAGCTGAAAAATAACTACAGGAATTTTGGGGGTAAATCCCTGAGTCTACATGCAGTCATGGAGAGTTTAACCTCTTGAAACTGTTGTCAAATACTCACCGCTCTGTCCCAGTGAGGTTACTGCTGCATTATAGGCTTCTGCTCCAGCCATACACTGTACCCTGGGTCAGAGCCCCAGGTGCTCTCAACTCATGGGAACTCCACTAGGAATCACTATCTTCTATTCTTTGTCTCTTCTTGACACAGAACTGGAGTTTTTAAGTGCTACAGTTATGCAAAACTATAAACTGTAATGAAGAACTGCAAACCTCTACCCTTTTTTGACCCTGAAGGTTTTCTGAGGTGAAGAAAACTCTAAAAATGAACACCGCTAGTCCAGTCACTGGGAATGTGCAGAAGAAAACAGCTGGGCAATATTCTAACACAGGAATTTAAATTCACAGTCAGTTTTCCACAGGTACCTCTCATATAAAATCACATGTGGTTATTACTGTGAAGAATGCCAGTGGTCCCAGCAAAAGATGTCCAGCAGTCAATTTTAATGTAAGGCGAGTGCTTAAGTACGCCATGCAGCTCCAGGAACCCCAATTTTTTCTATTACTTGTTTGAGGTGCTGTCAGCCTGGCCCTGGGCACAGCCATGTGAGAAGACTGTCCCATGTCAGTTAAGGCACTATTTGCCAATGGCACCGCAATCCCCACCTTCCCTATATCTCACTTCCCTTGACTAACAACTTCTCCGCTCTCTGCAGCTCTGTGGTCCAACTTACAACTCATAGGTTGGCTTCTGCCCAAGGGGTGATTCAACCAGCCCTGCTGGTTAGGGATATCAGTGGTCATATCAGAGCGGGCAAATGCCTCCTAATGTGCTTAGCTCCATGAAATGCCATCTCCCCTTTGGGCAAAGAGATAGCTGTGGTCTCACCAGTTCTAGAGCAGCACCAGGCTGGGCTGGCAGCATCTCAGTGTCTCGCCAGTCCAAGATGATGTATCTGTATATGTCCTCTAGAGACACTTCAAAAATGGTCTTCAACCACTGCGTTGAAAGGGCTGGATCAGGCTGAGCCAGGTTACCTCCACTATTCTCACTGCAGCCTGTAAAAAAGGCAGCTTCTCTCTTCCTTGCATTAGTAAAGACATGCAGCCTTAGAGCCCACTGCCACATCTCTGATTCACACACCTACCAGTCCAGTTCAGCAGGGCCTTCATATTCAAAACCCTTAGGGAAAAACACAATTCTTTTTTCCTGGCTCTTCTGACCCACTGTCTCATCCCCTCCTTTGTTCCTAAGCAGATCCCACTCTCCGCAGGTCCTCAGTTCTAAAAAGATCCCTCTTCCAGTGTCTACCCCCACAGCTGTCCCTCTTATTTCAAGTTCCGAATACGTTCATCTGGCCTATAGCCCCTTATTTCTCCTTCCCTTTGCTGAAATAATTATCTAATACAATTATACTATTAGAAATGCTATTAGAGTGTTTGTAAGAAAGACACAAAGTAGAACATAATTACAATAAAAGTATCAGACATTCAAAAATCTAATCTAATAAGGAAATATATCTTTCCATCTCTCTGTGCATAAGAAATTCATTACTATGATAAACCAGTGGCTCCCAGACTTTATTAATTAACATACCACCTTCTTGCAAGCATGATGTTTGTGGTACTACGTGGAATTTTCTCCTTTCCGTGCATAGTGTTTCATATGGAAACAGGGCAAGCTTGTATTTCTGGATGAGTACAATAAATGCTTAAGGAAACTAATCATTTCCATGATAACTTGGGCCAGCCAGCAAACGGGAGTTGTGTCCTTTGAGGAATGCTGTGGGATCTGTGTTGTTTTGATGTGGAACAAAAGCATTACCTCTGGAAAATATTAATAGAGAAACATAATTGGAGAAAGCAAAGACAGAGAGCCTAACAGAAAGCCAGAGACAAACAGAGACTGTCCCAGAATAGATGCAGGTTCAGTCACCAGGCACTTTGCCTGAGAGATAGGACTCATGGATTTGAGTCTCTAACCCAAATGAAAAGAGCTGTCTTTCCTCTCCTGCATGTTGGGGGCTTTGCTTTGGGCTTTGCTTCCAGTGTTGACCTGAGAAACCTCCTGACAGATTAAATGAGGCGCAGGTTGCCCAGAGAAGTTGTGGATGTCCCATCACTGGAAGTGTTCAAGGTCAGGTTGGATGGGACTTTGAGCAACCCAATCTAGTGCAAGATGTCCCTGCCCATGGCAGGGGGGTTGGACTACATGATCTTTGAAGATCCCTTCCAACCCAAACCATTCTGTGATTCTACAACCACTTCTGTCAAGACGGATGTCTTTGCCAAATCAAATGTTTCACCTAAAAGGTCCCAACCAGCTCTGATGACAGTACGAATTGTAAAAATCTCCTGCTTTGGATGGAATGCTGTGAAGAAGCACAGCTGAGCTGTCAGTATTATTGTTTATGAATTTCAAGTCGTGTTAAAAACACACACTGTAAATAACATCTTGCTACGCTCTGGCATGCTGCTGAACAGCTTTCAGAGGCCTCCCTTCTCATCGCACCTGACTGGATTGGAAACTCCTGCTAACTCTTACCCAAACTATCCATAATTACAAGCCAAAATTCACTTTACTCTTTCACACTTAAAAACAACAACAAAAAAAATTTCCCAAATTCTTTGGTAGATCTCAGCACGAATGAGGAAAATGTCATAGGTAAGAGGTGGCACGTGTGGGGAGGGCTGCGGGTGTCCATGCTGGGGGCCTTGCAGAGAGGGACAAGGTTTGGGGACAGCCCTGCCCCAAGCTATCCCTGGCCCCAGGCAGTTTGCCCTGCAGCACTGCTGATGTTTGCCTTGGGGATTTTGGCCTGTCATTTCTGGAAAGCTCAGACAGAGCAAAGGATCTGCGTATCACGCAAAACGAAGAGGCAGCTCCACATCCTTCCATGGTCTGTTTTCTGTCTGGTGGCATGGAGCCTCCAGAGACACTAAATGATAGATGCTATTCAATTTGTTGCTGCAGTTGCTGGAAAATAGTCTGGAAGCCCCAACTGTCAATGGAGAACTGGAATTTCAACTGACACCCGTAGCAGACAGGAGTTTCCAGGCTGGCAACATTTCGATTATTTCTCCTTCACAAAAGTTCTGTGCAAGACTTAGTTTGCAAATGATAAAACATCCAGGCAGTGGCTGAAAGGGCAATTGCCTTCAAAGACACTCTCCGATGGCAGATGCCCAAGATCAAAAGCAGGTATGCAAGGACTGGTGTGGAGACTCCCTTGAGCAGGCACACCCACCCAGTGCTCATCCTGGCTCAACAGCAGCCAGGTTGGGTTCTGGCTGCTGTTAATTAAAATCATTAAAACGTGCTCTGTGTTGTAGCAGCATGCAGATTTGGGCTGCTAATCTCGCAGTGTAAAGGGGTGGAGAGACAGTGGAGGGGGAGTGCACCACCTGGTCGTCCCCCACTTAGCAGCTGGAGCCGAGCATGCTCTGGTGGCAAGAGCAAGAGACTGGTTTTGGCTCTCTGACCCATACCTTGACTCCCTGCAAGCAACCAACGTTGAGACACAGGCAGGCGAGTTGTAGCTGGTAACCATCCTAAGTGAGCCTGCAAGCTACTGTATTGGGGGTGGCCAAGAATGCAGAAAATTACTCACACCCCTCAACCCCAATCTCCCCTTAAAAGGCACTTTTGAAATGTCAGACTGACACTAAAGAACCAGAACAACATATTTCTTGGTAACCAAATTGCGCTTGTGTCTCTAGGTCCCTTCCTTGACAGGTACATAAGAACTAGTGAGTTTTCTAGGGTGCAGGTCAAGGCAGGCTTGGTGTCCCCATTTTCCCAAGTGAGCGCCCCCCATTAGCAGGAGGAGGAAGGGCCACACTCAGAGAAGCCCAGACAGATTCCACCAGCTCAGTTTTTTAGGTGCCTAACCTGAAACTCCAGTGCCTCTGTTTTACCCATGATGGCTCGTTGCTTTTGCTGACCTCTGGATACGAGTACATCTGACAGCAGGACTCACCTACTAGCCACATGGCTGTCCCTTGGTGATGGCTGGGATACTTACAATACAATAAACAGCCAGATGGTTCTTTAGCACTTACAGGGAGTCAAAGAAATTTCTTCTGTTGACTTTGCAAGGCTATTCTGAGTCAAGAAGGTTCAGCTTCTATTACAACCCAAACTACATTTACACCTTAAGACTGGAAGACACTGCCCCTTCTCTCCGTACCTCCTATACCGCACAGGCAATGCAATTTCACTGTACAGTCCTATGTACAGCCCAGTAACTGGTGGCTGGCTCACCTTCCACAAAGACACTCTGCTTTAACTTACAGACTAAAATAAATGAAGAACCTGCAATCCCCTTTGTAATTTGTTCTGGTGATGAAATTTTACTGTAATTTTGTCTCACTTCAGCCCCCATGCATGGCAGCAGGAATGCCCATTCTCCGGGTGATGAAAGACTCTTTTCATATGACTGTCTTCTCTCTCTGAAGACATTTCTCCACTTTAATTATGACACCCTCAGCCTTCTTTTTGACAATTTAAATGAGTCAAGGTCTTGAAGTCCTTTACTGTACAACCTTTTTTCTATCTCTTTTTGGTGCTTTCCTCTCTCTCCAGCACCTTGACATCCTTCTCAAATCTGTGCAAGTGGATACAGGACTTTGTCACTTATTTCACTGGCATCATACCAAAACATAAAATCTCCTCCCATTTCCACTCATTCCCCCTTTTTACTGTCTCCAAGAGTTGCCTTAGTAGATTTTTGCCCAGTACCACCCCGGGAGTTCATGTTCAACCACTTATCGGCTTTGCTCCCCGGTACTTTTTGAGTCGCTGTTTCTGAGGACAGCTGAAGGGTTGGCTGAACTCTCCACCCTGAAATGTGTAACATCAGATTTGGCTTTGGGTTGAATAATGAAATTATCAAATGAAGTAGATCCCTCTGTAGGACTGTGCTCGTCTCATCATTACAGACCAGCCTGCTAATGTTTGTGCCAATTGTAAATGTTACCAGCAGTGATGTTATGCTTAACTCCAGTGCATAGTGTCAAATCTGGTAATTATTCCTGCAGAGCTCTGCCAATCTAATGGCTAAATACCCCATTAACTTACATAAGACAACTGTCTTCATAAAGCTAAGTGTCAAGCATGAAAACAAGGCTGTGGGCATTACGTGGACACTGAGGTGCTCCTCACACTTCCAGTGCTCCTTGCCAGGAGTAATCCCACATGCAGCTCTAGATACAATACTAAGAAAAACCCTCCCAGAGCTTCAGTGAGCACATTATCACCTAGCTTGCTGTTGCTGTGTGCTATTCATCAGTAGTTGTATTTTACTCCAAAAGTAGCTGTGGGCGGTGTGGGCTTGAAGCATGTCTTCTTCTACCTGCCTCAGCATTGCTTATGGCATGCAAATGGTTACGGTGACAATTACAAATGTCTTGTTTTGTCCACTTATGATTTGGACTGGCAAAAGAAATTTGAACTGAAAGTTGCCAAACTGACCCAAACATAGGGGAAGAAATAATCTGTGGAGTCCAAAGGAAATGGCCCGAACTATTTTGGAGTCTAAAAATTTGATATATAATTTTGCATTATGCCTAGTATTTCTCTGTAGCTCTTTATTGACAAAATAGCTTTTTCCTCTTCTGTCAGACTTCATGCTTCAGTCTCCTTGAAAACTCCAGCATGAGCTGTATAAGCAGAAAATATGCTGCCACAGCATGAATTTATTCTAATGTTTGTTTTGTAGGCAGTTTGGGGCCCAAGTTTGACTGTCTGTGTCTGGTTCACAGCTAGGTATCTGGGTTCCCCAATTTCAAAAGCATTAAAAATCTCCTTTGGGAAAATCACACCAAAAGTGTTTCCTGTCTTTATAGACCCCATGTGTAAATGCATTTGCCCTTGGTGCCTGACCTCAAAAGCTGCAATTTTGCTGAAGCAAAATGCTATCGTGTCTAAAATGAAAGAATGAGAGAAAACAGAGCGTAGTAAAGATGTGGTCCGAATAGAAATAGAGAAATGAGGGGGAAATGGTGGGTGGAAAGATGTGGAGGAGAGAAAAGGATAGCCTAGACGTACTCCAAATGCCAGTGCCACCAAGGCAGGGGAAGGGCACCAGCAGGCGAGGATGGAGACCAGCCAGCCTGGGTAGCGGCAGGAGGGAACTGGGCCCAGAGAAAGGACCTGGGTGAGGATCAATGAGGGAAGCACTGAACCTGATGGCACCAAAGTGTCCTATGAGCCAGCAGGCCTCCTTGGCCCATCTATGACCTGGAAAGCAGTACTCCTGAACAGCTGCTTTCTCTCCACTAGGAACTTATCCATAAAAAAGATTTATGCCCCCATTTCCTCCCCACAGCCTGGGGGGTGGGATAAGGTTGTGCTAAATTGTCACGAAGGTGACAGTGTGTTGCAGGACTGACGCTGCATCTGTGTCTCAGCAAGATGTGCGGCATCACAGCATGTTCCCACTCTCTGCCAAGATCTGGCTTTGGGGCTACAGGGTGACTTTATCACTGTCTTCAACAACAAAATGACCCCACAGCTTGGGATTACTCATGTGAGCAAAGAGTCAGTCTTACCTTTTTCTTTTTTTATATTCCTCTTTTATTTAGCAAGAATAATCTTCCTGTCTATGGGGAGAAAAAGAGTGGGGGAAAGACTGACATAGGACTGGAAGAAAAGAAATAAAAGCAGAGAAGCAAGAAGAAAAAAAAGTGGATAAATTAATGCCAGTCATAATTTCATTTGTCTCTGCAGATTTATAAAAGTGATGAATATGTCCCAACAAGATACATGAAAGGGAAAGAATAATCAATAACCACAAGTCACACACTTTGGCAGGTGGTGACCTGCCTAGATGAAAGCAGATTTTTGTCTCTACCTATGAAACCTCTTCTATCTTGGTCAAGAGAGGGCAGTGGAAAATGTTCCATCTCCTGATGGACACGACATGATGTAACACAGAGAGGATCACTGAGTCCTTCCTAGGCAAGCCCTAGGCTGTGCTGCTAACCATAACTGAGGTGAGCTCTGACACCAGGACCAACCTTTGGTGCTGAGAAAGGCTTCACCATTTGTGCAGTGGACAGGGATGATACAAGAAGAACAAGGAGACCTTGCCCTTCTCCAAGCAGCCACAACAGACGTGGGTGCAGATATCCTCTCCCAGATCCTGAGGAGATCCTGGTGAAAGACTAGCCCAAGAAGTCTGGGGTGACCAGGGAGAAGACAACTGCAGAAAAGTCAGCGTACAACCTCTCATCACCTTCCAGGCCTTCCTAGGTCAGATACTCATTAGTACAGTCAGGAAGGAGCCTGCAGGACGGTGCTAACCCAGACACTGGAGTATGATGGGCAGAAGTGCTGCTCCACCATGTGACCCAGCCTGGGCACAGCATGGGGCATCAATAATAAGGCCTGGTGAGAGAAAAGGGAGATATTACAAGAGTCACCTCTTAAATCCCCTCCTGGGGAGCCTGAAACAAAATCTCTCCTGCCATCCATCTTGAACAGCAAGAAGCCCATTACCCCTAGCTCACGCTGAGCCAGTAGCAAGTACTCTCAGCATGGCTGCCAGCATGGAGGGAAAGAGAAATATAAAGGATAGAAGGCAACAGAAAAAGCTATTTTGCATCAAAGAGAATTTTCCTCCAGTCCTTGAACATGTAGCACATTGGTTGCTGCACATATGTTTTGGATGCACCATTTGCTCTTCTGCCACGAAAGTCCTGTGAGAGCGAAAGCTTCCTGCAGGCAGGGGCCATGACGTCAATGGCAAGCAGAAATGATGTTACTTGGCTTAAAAAGAATAACCTGCATGCACTCCACGTGTTTGTAGCATCACTGACTCAGGCATTTGCTTCAGCAGTTGCCCTCCTGTGGTGAGCAGGGATTGCTTGGTTTCTCGTTGTTTAAATCCCTGCAGAGATTTAATCTCCTCCTTCCATTGACAGAGCTGTCAGAGGGAACGTCTCAGGATGAGAAGGTGCACAAAATGGTCGCATTAAATTCTTTCCCCAGCAGAGCCTATCACAGGACAAGACAAACCATGAAAAAGCACAAATCTTACTGATTCACCTGAATTTCAAATGCTAGGACCCCCCTGAAGTACCATGCAAAGACAGCCTGTTATTTCACACCATTCACCCTCATGAATTCAAACCACCATCTCAAGAAGAGGAAAGCAGAGGTCAGGACAGAAGGAGCCTCCAGTCCTCTAAAATGTCAGATTCAGCAGTAGCTCTTGCAGGATACTTTTGAGTTCTTCAAGCAGAAATAAAGGAAATCCCGGAAAAGAAAGACATTTGGATCCCAGCCAATATATATGCTGCACATCGCAGCAGGATGCAAAAGCTGCTCACTAAAATACAAGGGTACGTATGCGAGTGGCGTGAAGAATTTGGCCCTAGCCACATCTGCTGGTGATGCTCCTGCACGTTGCTCCAAGGAAAGCCATGAAGTTACATCTTCAGTGCCAAGGAATCCTAGCAACAAAGTGGTCACCATTTGCAAAATAGGAATCAGGGCTATTTTAGTGACAGCTTCCTACAAGCTCACAAAAATGCTACATTAATGAAATTATCCATTTTCCCCCAAAGTGCTGATGTTGCTGCCACTGGCTTTCAACTCAGCAGCAATGCAAAGAGCATATTCTGGGGGCAGAGGATTTTTCCCAGTAATGTCAATGCTGGGAATGAGTTCATCAGGAAAGAAAAGCTGGTATTTGAGCTGCCTTAGAGCAAGCAAGTAGCTCCAAGAACAGTTCTTTTTCCTACACTTTAAGCATACCTATCAGACTTCGCTCATATTCCCCGCTCCCCTCGCCTTGAATATTGGTGGTTCCTAGCAGACACAGGGTAAATGTTACAGGTATAACAACGTAGTTTACTTCAACACTTACCAGTCAACTAACAAAAGTCTCACATATCCTCAGGAAAGCTCCTGGGATGCAGTTCCCAGCCACTGCCAGATTAGCAAGACTCAGTGATTGGCATGAAACATAGCTGTGCCACTCGGGGTTTTGCAGCTTGCCTCATGCCTAGCCGTCCGCTTGCCCCCCACCGCAGCCAACAGCCAGCCCCGCTGCACAGAGGTTTCTGGGCAGGTGCCCTTGCCCCTGCTCCTGCACTGCAGGGAGCTCCTGGAAAGGCTGGCAGCAGCATGTGTGCGTGCGTGTGTCTATCCTGCAGCTGCAGGGCAGAGTGATCCTCACCTCTGCAGGAGCAGGCTCCAGCATGCTCCAGCCCATGAATGCCAGACCCAGCTCCCTGCACCCTTGGGCAAGCCACAGGCGACACAGAGGTACCACAGCCCTAGGGGATCAGCTAGGTGCAACTTGCGGATGGCACTGGTGCTCCTGGCGGCTTCTCTGACACAAAGGGAAAAACTGACACCAGCCAAGGGAAGACAGGAAGGCTGGTGGTACCAGTTCCCATTGCTTCAGTCCAGGAGGGATGGAGAAAGCAGGGAGGGGAGAAGGGGACAGTAGGTAGCTGCCGGCCCCTATGTGCTTGACAAAGTCGCAGTTGGGTCCAACAGGAATCCTGTAATACCTATTTCACACCCACCTTTGCTCACAAGATGCAGCTCTCCAGGGGCGGGAGAGGAGCGAGAGGAGGCTGGCAATGCTCAAGCAGGTGTATTTTCTCCTGTGCTGTGTAAACAAGCAGCCTGCAGTAGTGGATGTTAGAGACATAGTTCAGTGGTCTCCTAAAGCTCGTCCCTTCCCAATCCTGGGTCCCTAGGGTCACAGGTGCTCTCCCCATCCTTGAAGAATGCACATCCTGAGCTTTAGTGTTCTCACCATTGCCACAGGTCCTGTGTGTTCTGCCCGACCTTCCCCCAGTCTCAACATGGGGAAGTGAGGGACTGACCTGGAGCCAGGCTGGACAACAGCTACAGACCAGTTTCCCTGGGCGGGAAGGCAGGGAGTCGGGAGGAGACAGCCTTGGGAGGAGGAAGGCCGAGGAGTCTTAGTTCCTCACCAGCTATTTGCAGCCTAGTTGTTGAATGCCCCTGTTTAGAGATGTTAAAAATGAGAAAAATAGTTCATTATTATTAATAGCATTTAATCGTTGCTTACTCTGAAGGAACACCTTGAGATTTAAATGGGGGATAGAAACATCTCTCAAGTCCTCAGAAGAAATATGATCTAGGGCTGATCCAAGCTCCAGTGAAGTCAGGGGAAGTCTTTCAAAGTGAGCTGTGAATCAAGCTTTGTCCAGAACTGTGAAGTTTTATTTTTATTCTCACTTTTTTTGCAAAGCCATCCTTTTACCTAGTAAAACCAGAACAAGATGGCTCTGTGATTTGACCTCTCAATCTCCAGCCTTCCCATTTCCCATGTGTGACCTCCCAGTCGGAGCCTGCCAGCCACACTTCAGCAGAGGACCTGCCAGCCCAGCCACTGCTCAGGCTTCAGCTGCTCTGTCAGATTTGGGGACCTTTCTGAACACAGCTGGGACCTCAGTGCTGTCAATTTTTTTTTATAACGGTGCTCCTGTTAAGAGGAGATAGTATCCCAGCAGCGAATGCTTCCCTGTGAGAAAAGAGGCTTCATCATAAATATCACTTCTCTCTCCCTCTTGCGTCTCCCTTCTTTCTCTGCGACACATTCTGCAATAACATGTGACAGCACAGCAGGTGAAAACTTCACTGGAAATTCATTTAAACACCTAATGGTTAAAAGGGATCCTGGAAGCCAGACACCTGGATTTTATTTCTTGACTTGACTTTGACCCATAGCATGGCTTCAGCACACCTATTTATACCTCCCAAAGACACTGAAAAAATAGCATTTTTAAAGTGCTTTCACGTAAGCATTGCAGCCACACTCTCCGGGAAGGCATCTCATCTGCGTGTTGCATCCTGCCACTCCAACTACCAGCTGGTAGGAAACAGGATTTAGCTCCTGCCCTGGCCTGCTGACAGTCCCCTGCAGAGGACCACGGCACACCTCAGGCCTGCAGACAGACTGACATTCCCACCCTTTCAGCACATGCCCTCACTACCCCCTTTCTCCACCAGGTACTGGCACTGCTGGCTGGCCATCTCACCTTGAGGTAGCCATGAGAGTGTTGTTCTCCACCTTCTTGGATCTCAGAGGGACCGCCATGCTGTCAGGACCCTACTGGCAGACGCTACCAACCCAGCCTCTGCGGTGGTCCATGCTCCCTCTGCCCACCATAGGGTGGGGGAGAGGGCACAGCTTGCACCTGCAGGCACTCAGGCTCTTCTAGCTCTTGTCCTCCAGTACACACCATGCTGGTTTGTGAGAGCTACTCAAAGTAAGATGCTGATGCCTCATGCTGAATCACTTTTGTAACCACACAAATCGAACGCTGTACTCCACAATTCCCAGACCAGCTCCTAAAGGCAATCAGTCGCATGGTTATGAAGGCGGCCTCCAGCCATAAATGTATGGCCACAAATCACTTCTTTCCCGCAGCCAAATACGCTGTGACCTGCAGAAGTCTCTGACTGATCCGCTTCTCTGGTAAGGTCAGGTTATGCAGACTCCACATTTGCAAGTCACCCCAGTTACCTACCGTGAGCTTCCTTGCCAGGAGCGTGACCCTTTGTGACCTGCCCTCTGCCCTTTGCTCTCAGCTCCCATCCTGCCAGTCCCCGCTCTCACCAGCCAGTTGTTTCAATCCCCTGTCTTCCCCAAGGCTCCAATATTACCAGTCTTTCATTAAGAAGGCTTCTGCTGGCTGGATGCTGAACTGGGATGTGCAATGCCTCAGCTATATAGAAACAGTGTTACGTGTGAGTTGGGATTCCCTGTACATTATTCACCTGATGTAAAGTCACAGAGGTTAAAAGCTAGGGCATTTCATGTGGCATAATCCCTTCTGTCCTCTCCCAGTGGCACGTGTGGCACCATGAAAGCAGCTGCCAGGTACACCAGGCACTGCTTCACAACCTTAACTCTGCTCCAGAAAGGCCACCAGCCTTTCCTGTGCTGCCAAGCTGCCGGCACAGCGTGCAGCCAGGCTCCTCCAGCCTTCCCACTTGCCATCTGTCCTGCCTGTTTCAGAAACTTTTCTTCCACGCTTTTGCAGCTGCAGATGAGATGTGCCATGGGCAGAGTGGTCGGTGCTCAAGGAGGAGCCGGCATGGGCAGCTCTTGGAGGCAGCCTCTACCCCTGGCCTGCACTGTGGGCTCCTGTTGGCAGAGACCCTGCTGGCTCCATGGCAGGCAGCATCCCTGCTGTAATACCTCGTCGACTATATGTGTGTGTTGCTGCTTAAACGAAGTTACCCTGTTATAGTTTTGGGTAGTTAACAAAGCCGTTACAACTGTGACCTCAACAAAGTTTCAGGATGTGCTATTTCTAACTTTACAGTTCTTAAGCTCAAAGGAGCCCGATGAATGATTAGGGTCTGAAAGTGAACTCTTGAGTGAACTATATTTTCCATGATTAGAACTTAAAAACTAATTAACTACTTAACCACACTTTTCCAAAAAGTAGAACTCCTGCTATAAGCGAAGAATCAAACACAGCCTTATCTATAGTGTCACAAGTGTCACCGTAATAACTGAAAGGGCCCTATAGTGCTGACGATAGCTCAGCAGCCACTACTTCTCGTGTTAACTCACTACCATGTGTTAGGACACACCTAGAAACAAGCTCCACTCACTGTGGACTACTTGGGGACATTTCACTCTTTTTAATCCCTGTTTCCATAATGCCCCTGGTCACTGGCAATGATTTGAGCTATTTTCTTTCAAGGCATAGAAACAGATGAGAGGAATACTCGCGCTCTGTTCCCAGGGAGAAGATACCTCCTACCTCACTCTTGCAATGGCTTGCACTGATTGAAAAGCATTCTTAGTACCCACTCTTCCCTTCTGGAGGGAGATCATCCTCTGGGATCTCTGAAGTGAGAAAGGGAGAACAAGGAGAGTATCAGGGGCTTCAAAACAGTGTGTAAACCCATTGCTGTTCCACTGGTATCAGCTGTCTGTCCACCTGAGAGAACAGCATTGGAAACCAGGTCTGGAGGGGACCTACCACCGAGTCACCTAGTCTCTCCTTCTCCCAGGAGGCAACGTCTACATACTTAACAGCTGTTTGCCTAAATTGTCCTTGCAGCCCTTCAATGGTGGAGCTCCACAAGCTCCCCAGTTGCTCCAGTCGAATGCTCCATTACAAAAATTCCCTTGCTGGAGGGAACTGGGGAATTCAGCTGGAAGGAGCATCTCACTTCAGTCTCAGCCACGGTGGTGAGGGAGCACTCTCTATTGGAAAAGACAGAAGACTGCCTGTAGAAGCCCACACAGCTGGAGCCCAGGCTGCCCTTCAGAGCTCAGACACATCCATTTGATGTTTCTTATCTATTTTTTTAAACTCTTGACAGCTTCTCGTGTGAAGTTCAGAGAAGACAGCCAACTTCAGGGCACCAAGAACAGACACGTGATCAGAAGATAAAGTGGGACAATGAAAAGAACAAAAGCAGGAAAAAGATGCCTCAGCATGGATTTTCTTATGACAGGATCTGCAATGCAAATATTGCCTGGAACTACAGGATCAGAAAAAAAGCTGTCCAGTTTTTCCAATGCCACTACAGCTGGACTTGTTCCTTTGCCTCTACTAAAGGGAGACCATTTGGATCAAGGAATGAGATGCACTTCTTGGTTCATGTCTGCTGAATGAATGGGCAGGAGGGGTAGAAAAGGGCTTTTCCTGTTTGACCCTCACGCAAGAGGCGGAGTATCGTGCACTGCATAAAATATAACCGATTATTCAATCATACTTGCTTGGGATGGTGACAATCTTCCACCAGGCTAACCAGCATCTGTCATTCAGGGTGTTAGCCAAACAGGCATTTTGCAAGAGGTTTGGAAGAGCTGCAGGGAAGGAAAAGCAGAGCTTGCCCAGGAGCCACGTCTCAGTTCCTGCCCTCCTCTGGGCAGAGGCTGTCGGGTCAGCGCCCTGCGCATCTCTTGGAGGGGAGATTTACCAGAGAAATAGCCTCTCTCTGGAGACCGGTACACAACGGTCCCTCCACAGCTTCCACTTAAAATGGGACAGGGAAGAACGTTAACCTCTATCACAGGCCCTGTGCCCCCTCTGCTCTCCTTCCCTTGTTTCTGGGTTCGTTGCTCTTGAGCACAGAAGCCTTAGGGATGACAACAAGCCTCTATAGGAAGATGATGTTGCTAGAGAGGCAGTGGGGAGCAAACGGGCTCCTGCAGATCTGTGATGGAGCAGGGTTCATCGGATCGTGTGGATCTGCTGGTGAGGAAAGTGCACCTACAGCAAGACTGATAAACCTGAGGGGGTCACCTGCCTCGCTTCCTCCACCATCTCTCAGCCCCGTAAGTACACCTCAACCCACAGATGGGGACAATTTAAAGCTACCCAGTCTAAGCTAGAAAGGGCTTTATGCCTGATGTTTTCAATGCCTTGACAAATAAAATAAACTGACACTCATACTGTGGAAAAGGGATAAAAAAGCTGAAGAACTAAATGGAGCCAATCCCACAAGTAGAGGGTGTCTCTCCAGTGGCATGCTTAAGCGGAAAGGACCCAGCTGTCTTTTGACCTGACAGTCTGTAAAGCTGTAGCCCGCAAACAAGCAATATGTATGTTTTCTTAACTTGTAACACCCCTTGGTGCTGTTGTGACCACAAATAGTATTTTTGAAACGAGCTCCTGTTGCATTTTGCAGTGGCAGTAAGAGGCAGATGAGACAGTTTTAAGTGGCCTCTCTCTTCTGTAACATCTCCATCAGTGAACTGATGACCGTGTGTTTCAGGAACATGACCCATGAGGTTTTCCCCCTTTTATTTAAATAGCTTACCTGATTACATTATGTCACACCCAATTAGAGCTCTTAAATATGAAAGAGAAGATAAAACTAGGCATGGACAACTGCTGTTTGACTCTGCCAGTACAGGCAAGACAAATACATATTTCAAAATGTCAAGTGGCTGCTGCTTTCAGCTTTCTTCAGTGATTACTTGGCTGTGGTAGCAAATAAAGGAAGTTTGTACTCACCAGCTTCACTTTCCTGAAAAAAAA
>VZTL01059334.1:0-14871 GCA_013400535.1 Scopus umbretta
GCTTCCCATGGGGTCACAGCTTCTTTCGGGCACATCTACCTGCTTCGGCGTGGGGTGCTCCACGGGCTGCAGGTAGAAATCTGCTGCACCGTTAACGCCCACCGGCTGCAGGGGGACAGCTTGCCTCACCATGGTCTTTGCCACGGGCTGCAGGGTAATGTCTGCTATGGCATCTGGAGCACCTCCTACCCCTCCTTCTTCACTGACCTTGGTGTCTGCAGGGTTGTGTTCCTTCACATATTGTCACCCCTCTCTTCAGCTGCTGTCACCCAGCAGTTTTTTTTCCCATTTAATACATTATCCCAGGGGCACTATCACCATCACTGATGGACTCAGCCTTGGCCAGTGGTGGGTCCAGCTTTAAAGCCAGCTGGTGTTGGCTCTATCAGACATAGAGGAAGCTTCTGGCACCTCACAGAAGCCACTCCTGTAGCCCCCCGCCAGCAAAACCTTGCCACAGACACCCAAATACTGGGGCAAACCTCGAGGAAAATAAGTTGTCCCATGTTAAGTGTCTGTCTTTCACCTTCAAGAGGTTTCTCATCTTCCCTTGCAGATGTCATGAAGCTTTAGTGCAGGTTTTCATAAAATGAGCCTTCCTCACCCCACAACCATGCAATTCCTGGCAGCTGAGTGGGGCACATCATCGCAAATATCCAAGTTCAGCTATTGTTATACCTGAGTTTACAGCCTTCAAAAATAGCTGGGCAGTTCACAGTGCTGGTACACAGGAATGGGATCACTGATATGCATCTGAAGGTGCTTGTGGAGTGGCTGTTCTGGTAGGTGCTGCTGCCATGTAGTGTCTCCTCCACACTGCCCCTCCTATCCAGTAGGGTCATTTGCTTCCAAATTAACCAGATCAGCATGGACCTACTAATTATTATATTGTTGCTATAGAACCTTCTTATTTTTGCTGCAATGTAACACAAGCAGCCCAGGTTGCAAATTTTTGCACTCAGTAACTGCTGGCATGAAGTGTATGAGCATCTGAGGATGGTGACCTGTTCAGGCAATCACAGCTTTCCGTTGCAGCTCTTCTCTGTTTCAGACATGACTGCCAAATGGCATTTTGCTGGCAAACTAAAGAAGTAAAACCTGTGTTTGCAAGTCATCTAGTCATCAGTGTTATCGAAACTTTTTCTACAGATATTTTCTTATCATAAGAAAAGAGATGTTTTTGAGGTTTGGGGTTATTTTTCATCATCAACTTAGTTTGCAGTTTGTGGAAGCCGTTATAACTGACAGCCGAACCCCCACCTTCCCCTAACAAATACTGCATCTCCACTACAGAGCTATTTGCATAGCCACAGAAGCAGCAATGCTTCAGAAAAGTGCAACCACAGATTGTGTCAGGGATTTTTTAATGCAAATTAATTAAACTCTAAAAAAAAAAAAAAAAAAAAAAGAAAAGCTTGAAAGATGTGTGACTAAAGAATGCAATTAAAAAGCAATTCTGTACCCTCGGTGAGCTACCAGCACTAACTAGCCCGTGCAGGACTACTGGGTCAGGCACAGGACACATCCAGTCCAGTTGCTCATCCCTGATGCTGGGCCAGTTCCGGTTCCAGCTTCAGAAGTGCATATGGAACCCTGCTGTGGTACAAGTGGGGTCATTTGTTCCCCTACATGTGAGTTTTACTCATAAATAAAATCAGAAATTATCTGATGTGCTGAAGCATGAGTGTTAGTATCTCTTTCCATTCAGTAGCAGTGTAACACAGTCTGTACTTGGTAAGGCTATGAATGCCCAGTCTTCTTTCTGACCCATGCAAATATCGTGGCCTCTTTAATGTCCAGTGACAATGACTGCAGGAATTAATCAGCTCTGCAAGCACAACGATTTTTCATTTGAACCCCTGCAGGACAATTGCACTGTTTTATAATGGATCAGGGAGACAGAAAGTCCTGCTCTCTCTTCACCAGTGGCAGGGACAATAAACACAATAACTAGTAGAGTAACTGCAATTTTTATTGTATTACCGCCCCACTCATATATCTACAAGAAGATACCCCAGTCAGCAAAACAGCAACAGAAGCAGCTCTGCAATCTCAGGTGCCACCGTAATGTACGGACTTTGCAAGAAAAATTTAGAAAGGAGCTGAGTTTCAGTCACATGGATAGGATGTGGTGAACAGAGCAATCATTCAGAAGAGGCACAGGCTGTCAGGCGTGTTCATGAAGTCCTGCAGGTCAGCACAGGCTTGCCGATGCAGGGTGGTGCGGCACTCGCTGTCATCTGGAATTTTCTCTACCCAGGTTTGTGCATCAAGGAAGTACTGCATCCTGGGTGCAAGAAGGACAGGTAAAGGAGGTGAGTCCACTACTGCTGACATGGAGCAATGGGAAAGTGTAAATGCTGTGGGGCTGCATCCCTTCACTGAGGTATCTCTGGGATCAGGAGGAGTTACACTAGCCAAGAAACTTGCCTGAAACCTAGTTCGACTGGCAGGTTAACTGAACTTTGAATAAAGTTTAGGAAGAGTCAGTGCCAAGCTGGGACAAATCTGGCTGTACTTGTGTTTTGAGTGACACCAGGTAAGCTTGGGCTAAGTTTCTACTAGGATTTTTGTGGACTGGCACAAAAAGCCCCGGTGAACACCAATGGGACACAGTGAAGGGGCGTTTAGTTTCAGCAGAGTATCGCAAAATATTTCCTAATTTTCTGTGGTGGGAGCCAGTGTAGCTTCTGGCATTTACAACTGGACTGGAGAAGACTTTGGAGATTACACCTCTGCTGGGAGACTTCAGTCTTTAGCAGGCATCTGCTGAAGCAGACCCCCAACTGAAGCACTCACACTGGTGTAATATAGAGATGGAGAGAGGGGATCTTCAAAAGATTTAGGAAGTGGTGCTTACAATTCAATGGAGGTGGTCTCCCTCCTAGAAGCTTTCAAAGGCACTACATTTCTCCAGGTAAGCACAGGGAAATGAAACATTTAAGATGGCTTCCTCACTGAATACTTAATAGAGTCAGACTAAATTGCTCCTCAAATAAATCTCCTTTTTTCATTAAAGTGTGACAATGAGAAATGGAGAAGAATGAGCTATTTGCATGTGTGATATAACAGAAGATTTAAGAGCTGCTCAACCCAGTGGAGTAAGGAGCAGATTTTGCTTCTGAGAAGTGTGGGAACTGGGCTCTGCACAGACAGATGAACTGATAGATTTGTGTGGCTTAGCTGTTCCTCACAGCTTACCTTTTGCCTACTGAGGGTACTCTTTGCATTTTAGTAAAGCTAACAGAATCAGTTCCTAGGAAATTTGACCCTCCCTTTGCTTTCTGGAGGTGTTCTAATAGTTTATGTATCCTCTGGATTCATGGTCTGTGATAGCTGCTGCTGCTCAGAGACCAGTGCACTTACTTGTTGTTGCAATCAACTGTTTGCCCATCTTTTCCCATGAGGAGGTACCGTTTGCCAGCAACCATGTTTAACTTGCATGCGGAGCGTGTTAGGAACTGTCGGTAGGCACCCACTTGGACAGTTTCATCAGTAGCTGTGGCATGAGAAGAGAAAACCCCATGAGTTTCTCTAATACAGAGTAGAGCTTTAGCCCGCAGGACACAACCCCTTGTGATCATTTACTGCATTGCTAAGCCAAGGTAATATTTCACTTAAGGGTTGTGGCTTGACATGGGAGTAAATGGCCACGCTGTGGTAGAATATTTCTTTTAAAATTATGTAACAAAAAGTAAGCCATTTCTGTCTTAGCTGGTCCTCGTGGTCCCCTCAATAGTTACTGAAGGACCTGTTTTGCTATAGAGACCTTTCAGGTCTTATGGAGTTTGTTTAGATTTCAGAGATTGAAGGAAAAGCCAAAGGAAAAAGAAAACATGCTTTTTTATGTTTCAGATTGGTCAGGCTCCTAGTGGTCTTAAAAGCTAGCAGACTAAACTCAAATGTCTTGAGGCTCAACAATAAAGCAGGCAGTATTAAAACTTCACTCTCCTTAGTGCACCTGATCTGAACATCACCGATTTAGCCTTTTTGCTATCCTTTCTGGAGCTGATATGTAGGACATGCGCTTGGTGATCTCCACAGTAAAATAACTTAGAAGATTCTGGTCTAGATTCTG
Organism: Scopus umbretta; assembly: GCA_013400535.1. Lineage (NCBI taxonomy): Eukaryota > Metazoa > Chordata > Aves > Pelecaniformes > Scopidae > Scopus > Scopus umbretta. The sequence goes on from VZTL01059334.1 coordinate 4,079, forward strand.
GCCCAGAAGATTATTCATTCAAGAGCTGCACTACGCACTACAGAAGTGGGCATTCAAGGCAGAAGAGAAGGGTACTCAGGTACTGCAATGACGTGAGAGCTGGAAATATGCTTATTGATCAGACTAACCACAGGTCATGAGGATACTGTTTTGTTTGGCTAGAACAACAGTTTTCAAAGTCCATTTGAAAAAAAAAAAGCAGCAAATAAGAATATTCTAATTTCTTACACCCTTTCTATCTATAACGTGAAATGTCATGCAAAACTGTGGTGACAAATTCAACATTAAACCAGCTTAAATTACAGGTAAGACACCACAGTCTTCCTATCAGTTAACAGAAGCTTGTACACCTTCTGCTCTCTGAAGTATTAGATTACAAGTATGGAAAGTCTAGTATTCAAAATAAAATCCTAAGAGTAGAATAAAAACCTGAAGTAGAATATTTTAACACTAATAAGATTTCAGAGAATTGGGACATAGAGTGCTAATCTGTGAAACCTAGCAATAAGATGCTTACCTATTTCCTAGTTAAGACTTGCATTAATTTTACATATGGTACTTATAGGCCAGAGGAAAGTCAGTCTTCAGTATCGTATGCTGTTTTACATCTGCATTTTTCCAAAGAATAATGCAGTACTGTAGGTTATCTCATATAACCCAAGACCTTTCTACTGTTCCCATGCTATATGGTGTACTGAATTTTCATTCTGTTCAAGGAATGCAAAGATGGATCAGAACTACTTGAGAAAATTATGATGTTATGCCTTAGGTTCATTGTGCTTTAATTACTATGTTTTTTCTTGGTTCATATACTTCACAAATGGCCTAATACAGTCCAGACTCTGGGGGTCATAGGCATTTGAGTTATTACTTTAACAGGTCATTATGTAATTTCCCATTCTAAATCTCCAAATAAAAAAAAATCTAAATTTAAAATACAATATTCTAAATATTCGAAGCAGAATTTACAGAAAACAGTTACTTCAAGTTTTAGAATGTATAATGGGGGGACACACACAGCATAAAAATTAGCCATTCAAAATACATGCACTAATTCTATTCATAATCAAAGGAATCCAAGGAGCTCACATCTGAAAAAATCTCTTTTGCTGACTCCCAGACACAAATAAGTGTTTCCATCCGTCTTCTAAACCAACCCTTTATTTGCAAGGGTTGATACTGAAATAATGCCAGAATGAGAATTCACCTTACTAATTCTCACCTACCTTTGGTGATGGCAACAGGGACCGATCTCACTCAAAAGAGCCAGAGAAAATACAAAAGATAACAATTCTAGTTCAGTCATGAGCTGATTTGAAGGTAATACCTTGCTTTTTCTTCATAATCATGGATTTGTGCCTCTTCCCATCCTTTCCAAAACCTACTGAAAGCCTACTGATGCTTATAAACTGCATTGTAAAGTACAAACTGTCTTGGTTTTCAGGTGGGAGTTAATTTTCTTCCTAGTAGCTGGCATAGTGCTGTGTTTTGGATTTAGTATGAGAATAATACTGATAACACTGATGTTTTAGTTGTTGCTTGGTAGGGCCACTGAAGTCAAGGTCTTTTTCTTTCAGCTTCCCATGCTCTGCCAGGTGCACAAGAAACTGGGAAGGGGCACAGCCAAGATAGTTGATCCAAGGTGGTCAAAGGGCTATTCCATACCATATGACGTCATGATCAGTACATAAACTGGGGGGAGTTGGCCGGGAGGCAGTGATCGCTGCTCGGGGACTGGCTGGGTGTTGGTCGGCAGGTGGTGAGTGGTTGTATTATTTGTATTTTTTCCCTCCCTGGGTTTTGTTTCTTTCATTGTTTTTTTCATTACAATTATTATTATTGTTGTTATTGTTATTATTTTATTTCAATTATTAAACTGTACTTATCTCAACCCATGAGTTTTCTTACTTTTACCCTTCCAAGTCTCTCCCCATCCCCACGGCAGGGAGGGTGAGCGAGCAGCTGTGTGGTACTCAGTTGCCAACAGGGGCCAAACCACAACACAAACCAAAGGGATCAAAAAGAAGGAGGTGGGAATGGGAGAAGTCATCTCTTCCCTTCAACTTCAGATTCAAAGGATGTTTCTCTCAGCTGCCAAGAAACAAAATCTTTCCAGTGCTTGCCTGCAAGTTGTGCGTACACATGCATTGGGGCCCAGAGCTCTAAATCCTTTTAGATGCTGTAGGTTTTCTGGAGGGATTAATGAAGCTTTCCATCATGGTACTTTAATTTCCCATAGCTGGTGTTTTGGTCACTAGGTGCGTTAATATTCCCCTGCATATGGAAAGCCCTGGATATGAGTGATGCTTTCTCTGGACTCACAAAAACATGGACCTGATTTTCTGACTGGAACTGGACATTGGGCACAGATCACAAGCTGTGTGCCATGAAGTACTGGGTGACATTGCCAGGCCCCTGGGCAAAGATCAAAGGAGCGAGATAATTATTCTGTTCCAGATAGGGAAGATTTTGAAATCTTTGAAGTTGTTTTTTAAAGGCAATCTCTGGCTGCCACACTCAAAACTGACAACCACATGATAACACAGTGGTTGAAGTCTGAGATGTCATCTGACAGCCTCTCCAGAAATTGCTTTGAAGAATAAGAGTGTTCACTGATGCTCCTGATAAAGCAAAGTTCACATGGGGACAGCTGGGATGGCAGGCCTGCGAAAGGACATTGTCTGAAAGCAGTGAGAATCTTTACACTGAACCTAACGAAGCAGAGAAAAAGTCCCCTTTGTTGTTATCACAATTATTAAATCAAAGGTCTGGAAGTTTTCCTGTGCTCACTGACTTCAGGCAAGTCACTGTGGAGAGCTCTTTTAGCCTGTTCTAGGGTTGCAAGTGCTTAAGAATTCATTAACAAGCACTTCAAATCTTCATCTAGTATCAAAACAGAGGTCAGTGGGTATGTCTGCAGTAGCAGAGAATGTGGCTCAATAACAGCAGTCTATAAAGTGAAATAGTTGATGCAGAAGACGTAACATCCATACCATGCATGCTTTTGGAGGGTTTATCTTAGGCAAGCTCCAGTTTGGAGCCATGGACTGAATGCAGCTGGAATGTGACTTCTGGTTTAGTTTCATCTGAAAGGATTGAGGCTCATGTGTCTCTGGGATTGCTGCACAATGTGAACCAAAGCAACCTACCCCTGAGCTGAACTGAACGTTGAGGTAGTTGGACCAAATGAGTCTTGCAAGAAATCAATCGTCTTGCAAGCCTAGTGTAGAAGTATATCTGACCCTACTTTCTATAGCAAGAGAAAGCATCTGCATGGTTCATACTAGCTAATGTTTAATCAACCTAGTTTTCCTACAGGTGAATGAAAGGAGCCAAACATTTTGATACTTACTGAATTTAAGGATTCTGTGGATTTTGGCCTCATAGTAATCAAAAACATTCTTCTGTGTACTGTTGAGGACCTCCACCTCATACACTGCAACAGACAACAACTGTGTAAGGCCAGATGGAAACATGAAATTGCCTCCAAAATCTGAAAAATAGGTATGCTTTTACCAGATGTCTATACAGAGGCTGGGGTACCATCTATTCACAAATCAAGGGGGTATGAAAGACAACAGATATACAGTAATCCTGTATATCTAATATGCTTTTAGAAAGCCAGGTATTAATCAGCAACCTCTATAATTGTATTCCTTTTGTGCATTTTTTTAAAAGAAATTTCTATATGATTAGGTTTTCACTTTTTTCCCTGTCCTTCTGCTAGCATCTAAATTACCAAAGCTGCTGAAGCAGTTTTCCTTCAGTACCTCTTCCAACTTTCCATCCAAAGAAGAGGCCAGAAAGGCAAATTTAAAAAGAAGCTCCACAGAAGGAGCTGCTGAGCTATGACATGCCATGCAAAGCCTACTTTTTATCTCCAACCTGTAACATTAGGGATGTAGGGGATGGTGGTGCTCACACGGTGGGTCTTTTCTAAACCATGTAACATAATGTTTTCCATGCTTCTTTCCTCCAGCATCCCACTTCATCTTTCTGAGGCCTTTACTTTTCCCTTTAATCCCCCGATGACTGCAATAGCACACAGCTTCATTTTATCTCCTCAGCCTCTAGGCCAGATACAGAAACCCTACTCATTTCAGGAGAGGTCTGGGCATATAAAACTACAAATTTATCCTTATTAAAAAGAACTATGTTTAAAATAAATAGGCAGTTGTCTTTCATGCCTTACCATAATCCACAACAGGGTGGTAGCAGACGAAACTAAAGCGTGTGGTTTGTGTTACGGCTTTACTGAAAGTTGATCTTAGTTTTGGGCAGGGACCTAGAGTGAAGAAAATAAATTATATGTCTGTCTCTGTAGGCATGGATGTTTAGATAGACACAGCTTACACATGCTCATTCCCTCAACATTATAACAGAGAATAAAATAAAATGGCAGAACAACTTTCTCAGAGGTATGGTGAAGGGTTTTTACATACGTATGCACATGTACATATACGCTGCATTCAACTATCAACTGGATATCTTCAAATTTATTTTTTTTTTCAATTTGGTACTGAACATACTAGAGGATGCTTTGTATTCTGTATTATGCATTACGATAATTGTAATGCTCCTTTCTGGGCTTAACAACTGTCATGTTAATGGTTTGTAGAAGTAACTATCTTCTTTTAGACCAGTCTATTTAGTCATTCCTTACCTTCTGCACATTGGCAAACATTGGCTTGGCACACCTTTGAAAGCATGGCACTGTGGTTGGGAGCACTGTAGAATACACTGCACTTTCTGTCTATGGAGAAGAAACAAAATGGCTTGTCTTATTTGAGAGCTCAGGTGGAAAAGCGTATGCAGTAGAAACTACATTTGCAGCCCAACTTTTCCCTGGTCCAGAGAAATCAGAGCACTAAGGGGTTACGGTCCACAAAGACCTATAACCTATGTACCTAGAGTACAGGGATCACCTTGCCTTTCATCTGGGCAACAACCTGGGTTGTTGCTTCTGGGTTTTTTGGCAGGGAGGGGTTTGGCGTTTTTTGTTCAGTTTGGATTTTTTTGTTTGTTTTTTGTTTGGGTTGGTTTTTTAAAGTTGTACTCTTCCTTTTTTTTGGTTTTTTTTTTTTTTGTTTTGTTTCCTCTGAAAAGCATCCGTCCTAAAAACATCTTTAGACCACAGAGCTACAGTGAGCACTGCACTGTTTCAGAAGAAGGAGATAGGATCACCGATAGTTAGTGGCTTAAACCTAGTATAAATGGTCTTGGATCCCTCAGCTTCAGGCAAAGTAGAGATTTGACTATATTTTTAAAGTATTGTTTACATAACTCTGGCAAATGGGGATGATTTCCATTTAACCTTCTTTGAATGGGGCATGAGTCTGGTTCCAACAGAAAGCACAGTACATAAACCAAACCTCTAAGGTTGCCTGTCTTAGATGCATAGAAACACAGCCTGACCAAAAAGATAATGTGAGTGGAACATGCTTAAAAGCACCATAGAAACAGGAACTTGGGAAACCTGATTTAAAAATCCGTGAGCGTAAGAGTTGGTATTTTCAGTCTGTTTGCAATGACAGACCCTTCCCAAGAGGATCTCTACTTAGATGATCTTAAGCCATAGTAGTACAAGACAGTATTCAAGGCAGGTTATTTTAACACCCAACAAAAATCACATGGTTTCACATACTACATCAAAACCACCTTTCTATAGATGGGAGTTTGTTCTTGAGGGTCTTTCTTTCAATCAGTTATGTATCATTCTTCTATGCCCTTACCAGGGTTGTAAAAATCGTAAAGGATTGCATTTGCTGGCTGAACCAAGCCCATGGGATTGATTTGCTTTGCCCCAAATGATATACAATCTGGCTCTGGTCCACTTGTGAGCTGAAGGAAAAAGGAACAGTAGTTAAGATAAGTAAACTAGCTCTTTCTCCCCAGTCATTTCCTTATTCATTTGTGCTTGTACTAGCTGTCAAATGCTTGTTTCTGTAGGCATAGGTGAGTTAATCCTGATAGCTGTAGCCTCAACTTGAAGAAGGCGTTTTCTTCTATGATTTTGTGGATGAGCTAAGCCTGGTAAAGGTAGTTTTGTGAGATGTGTGCAGGTCTTCTCTGCCTGCAACTGTCTGATCTGGACTCTCATTGTCACTACTTTGAGGTTTACTTATCAGCTTTTGCCTAAAGCCACCTTGCACAGGAGTAATCGGTGTAATATTTGTTCACAGCCTGTCCTGTACCAGTGGCCAGCAGTGTATACACTTTCCTTAGTAAAACGATAAGGCTAGGGACAGCTTTTGACCTATGTTAAATACACAAATTTTCTAGGACAGTCATAGCAGCAATAACATTTAAATTTTTTCACTTGTCTATTGCCTTATACTTAAAAAAAAATAAAATCATTGCCCTGTGTGTGCTTTCTACAGGGACCCCCTGCTTTGGCTGTGGAGGTGAAGCAACTCAAGTGGGTATAGGGTGTAGGTGTATTTATTCAAAAAATGGGGAAATACACACAGAAACTAGGGGTTTTTATGTTTATATTTGTTTGTCACTATATGGATCTCGATCTGAACTTCACACGCAAGGTGTCCGTATGGAAATTACAGGACTGCTAATTAACACTTTGTTAATCTTGGATGAAAAGCATCTCTTCTAGCTAGAAAGGATGTCTCTTTTTTTTGAGCCGAAGCCCAAATCTCAAACAGGGACTACATCTCCTGGAACACAGATAGGTGGAGGATGAAGGTGCATGTTTCCCTTCTTCCCCTCCTCCACCCTCTTTCCACTGAGCTGTTCAATAATAATATATGACAAAAATCACAGGAAGGTAATGGAGTGTGAAAACCAGTAATGATTAGTTTTAAAATGAAGTCTACATATGCTATCTGAAACAGCAGAGATTGGAAAAACATTGGGTTTTCTTACCTCACCAAAGTAGAGCAAAACCTTTCCTTCCTTGTACTCATAATGCTGAATGTACTGGTCTGAAGACATCACCAACTGCAGGAAAATAAACAAACAAAAAAAAAATCAGAACAAAAACTAGCATAACAGGAACAACTTTGTGATCACCCTTTGTACTCTGGTTTGCTTTGTTCAGCTGTTTCTTTATTCTACCCTCTTTCTTCCTCCCTAAAGGAGACAGCCCTTGAGAGCATGAACCTGGGCAAACCTCCCCTAACTGAGCAGGCTTCAGAACCCAAAATTCAGTAGCCACCTTTGCAGAGCGCCATGCCCCATCTCTCTGTCACTGTGTCCTGCTGGCAACCACCTCTAAAAGATGTGCTTGCCTTCCCCCCTGCAAGCACAGGACACACTGTCCTGGCGTGTGGCAGGACAACAGTGCCAGTGGAGACAGCAATATGTGTTAAGGACAGGCATGTATTTAAGTGCCCTGTTCAGCCTTGCCCTAATTTCTAATGCAAGGGACTAAGAAGGCTGAACTCTGTTCACCACAAGGTTTTCAGTTCTTGTACATATCCAGCGAATATTTTATCAGAACAAGAATAATGAAAATATATCTATCCAAAGTCTGTTTTCCTTTTTTTATTATGTGGACTTCAGAAAGATTTTGAAAGGTAACTTTTCTACAGAAAAGGCTATAAAAGGTTGCACAGAAAAGTGTGTTTCTAACCTGTTCAAGATCCGTTGTGTCAGGCTCCAAGCCACTCAGAAGAGAGAGATCAACCAGGGACATCTTTGGTGCATTGGAACCTGTGGACCTTTATAAGGGAGACTGTCAGCAGTGAACATCTGCACTGAACAGCCAGCTTGCTTTGAAGAGTTTGGCTCTTCAGGCTTGCTAATGGTGAAACAAGACATCCCACTCCATTTAACTTCCCTAAGTGGATTTTAATTTGAAAATTAGCTGCCTACTTCATTAAGAGTCATGAGGCAAAACTAGTCATCTGAACTAGTCAAATGGCCATCCAACCCCCAGGTTGCCTGAGCTTGTTTTGTAGGCTTTCTTTATAGCTGATAGGCAGAAACAATCACCTTCAAAGGACAGTTCATCCCACCATAAAAGCACTGCTGAAGATAGGGAAGGTAAACAGCACTGACAAAGTGTCTGTTCTCTATTACCTAGAGAGTGGAGATAGGAAATGAGTTTATCCAAATTCTTCATGAGCAAAGTCAAATTTACATCACCTTTGCTGTCCAGGGCAAAAATCTTTGTTGCTCTAACTATCCATTAGGTATACATATATTCAACTTCCAATCTTTTCTACTTCCACTTTCTCAAAAATAAGGTAGTTGTGTCATTGCTGGAAAATGAAGTTGTTCTGCACTCACATAGGGTGCTTTGCCGTATAAGTTATCCTACATACACCTAGCAGTACTTCAGAAACTTTTATTTTGGCAGCTGCTTTCCCCATAAGGGATGTATCATTGTGGAGGGAAGAAGTACGGTGATGTTGTGAGTGCCTTCAGTTCTTCTCCTCTGTCTTAACTACAACAAAGAGAGCTTCACATTATTGTTTAAGCCTCACTCTAACAGCAATGTCCTGCAGAACAGTGGATCTGATAGTTGATAAATGTTACATAGCAATTCATGGGGAAAATGATGCTTCAGCCAGCACACAATTAACTGAATACGTATGTAACTAGGGAGAGCAAAACCTGGGAATTAGGGTAACTCCAGTCCTCTCCTGCCATTGTTCATGCCACTGTCTGGGAGGGGGGATAAAAAACACTGCCTCCGAGGCTTTGTCAAAAGCCAGTGGAAAAGCTAAATTCTACTGGTGACCAAAACCTGCTTCTGCCACTCTGTACCCCTCTAGAAGGGGAACTCAGGACAGCCACCACTTTGTGTTTCTGTGACCCTTGCCAGACTGTGAAAGGGAGCAAAAGCAGATGTTTCAGTGTTATTCTGCATGGGAGGATTTCTTTCCCACCAGCTCTGCCCTTGCCTACTTACTGGTTGCCACAACAGGATATCCCTTCTTCCTCCTCTCCTCCCCCCACATAGTAGTAGACATCTTTTCTTTTTTATGAGGCCAGAGTGTGACCACAAAGGAAGTAACAGCATCGCTCCATAAAGCAATGAAACTCTGTAAATGTGTTCATTCACTGTATTACAATTGTATCTACTTTATTTAATGAAAGACTTCTTTCGAATGGTTAGCCAACCAGGTGCTTTAGAGTCCCCCCAGAGTTTGATGAGGCAGAATCTGCCTAATATATTGTGTGGAAACCTTTTCTCCTGCCATGGGAGAGAGGATGCAGACTCACCAGGTATGCATACTCACGGAAGATCATCAGGTTGGATGCCAAGCTTGCAGATATCGAAGAGGGTGACCAAGAAGAATTACACATGAAAATGAATGTGTTTTCTAGTGAAGAGCTGATCTTGCAGACCTACCTGACACAGACTTTGTACTGCAGTGATTCTGCTTTACTGGGAAAGATCGCATCCCTTTTCCTTCTGCTGTGGATATCAAACCACTCTATTTCAGAGAGTAGCTCAAACGCGTTGTCTTCTGCCGCAATTGGGTCTTCATAATCACCATTTTCGTCAGAATATGCAGGTTCTGGAGGTGACAGACACGATCAGCCATGCACAAATTTGACTGAGAACCTGGTAATTTGGCTTCTTTTTATGTAATGATAAATACCAGTGGGCAGTCATGCCATCTCTATGGGTTTTATAGAAGTTTGCTGTACACCATCTCAGTATTTCTAGATCATTCAGAGTTAAAATTTTAGGTATAATTATAGTAAGAATAACCAACAGATCTAGCTAAGAATGGGGTTTAGGCCATGCGTAAATATGTAAAGGACAATCCCTGCCTCCAAAAGTTAGCTATTCAAACAGAAAAAAAATGCAGACATAGGTAGAGAGGATGATGAATACATACGTCAGGGGATGGAAAACACAGTCTTGCTCATATGAAAAACCTATGACAGATCTGCCCCAAAGAATTTTTAAGGCCACATGGTAGATGTCTTATTAGCCAGGGAACTGAGCTGGGCATTCCCCTCATGGANCTTATTAGCCAGGGAACTGAGCTGGGCATTCCCCTCATGGAAGCCAGGAATACCATGAAGGGAGTTTACCTTGCTCTCCTCCCAGAAACAGAGTTACTAATACTACTGTGTATCTGTTAGGTATCCACTACACCTACAGTCACATAGATAGCTGTTAAACTATTTAAAAATATTAACAAGCTGAATGAAAATAACTAGGCAGAGTTCAGAGGCCTTTCTCTTTCCTCGTTTCATTCATTTATTCCCACTTTCCAAGGCTGGAAGGCCATTAAGTATCATTAACAGCTGGCCTAACGTGCCACCTTTGAGGCCCAACCACTTCCCTTTTCACTCACCAGAGTACTTAACACTCCCTTCCATTTCCACCGTCAAAATCAAATCATTACACGTGTTGTTCTTCAGCTCAGAAGACCAGTACACTTTTAATATCTACGATGAACACAAAAACAGCAAACCACTAAAAATGTCATTTAAATGACAAGGGATTTACTCAGCCAGGGCTTAAGCAAAAGTTGATGGGACATGGGAATGTGGAGAGAAACACCAGTCTCCAGAGGCATGGACTAGTTGCAGAGGACTGTTGGAGGTATAAGCAGGAGAGGTCTCGTGCAAATCAGAAATGGTGTGGGACCCTTTGAGATAACTCTCCATTCCCAACCACAAAGGGGTCTTTCAAACTCCAGCCACCTTTATCAGCATTGATATTTCATGGACTTAAAGTTAAAAACAGGAAAAATTGTCTGCCCATCAGAACAGTGTGTAGACCCCAAATGTTAGAAATTTGGAGGTAGGAACACAAAGAATGAAGCCATGGCAAGTAATTTCTCACTTTGTTTTCAGAAAGGGATTAA